>VFFE01008330.1:491497-504835 GCA_008921705.1 Burhinus oedicnemus
CCCTCTTTCCTTTCCCCTCCCCGCCCCATCTGTTATAGGCTTGCGGAACTGGCTGTTTGAAATTAAACGTGATCTTTACTGTGCCAGCTGGGGTCTGTAATGTATCTGATAAATGAAGCTCTTCCCGTCGGTTTCAGGTCATGCAAGGAAAAGGGCAAAGCTGGGGAGGGAGCTGGGCGGGGTTTCCCTTTGCTTTTCACAGTCAGGCGAGAGGAGTCTGGTTGATGTCTGCAGCAGATAAAGGAGACAAGAGGATCGTCAAAAGACCCTAGAGCCCTTTTATCTTTCTGCTGTTTCCCCCTCTAATTTCATTTATCGTGGCTGTGTTGTCTGTCTGCTTGTTTCCCCCCTTCAGAAGGGGTCGGGCGCACCAGGGCCCTGGCTGAGGTAGTAGTTTGTGCTGTTGGTCGGGTTGTGACATTGCCCGCTGTGGAGATAACTGCGCAAGCTACTGCCTTGCTAGTGCTGGTGATGATCAGCTGCAGATGAAGACAATGACAGTGGGAATCCCCTTTGTTTTCCCGGGATTGCATGCTGCTGAGGTGGCAACCATTCCTGCTCCTACTTCTGCGGAAGGAGTCTAGTCTTGGCCACTGAGACGAGCAGTGGGGTTCGACTCCATCAGTAGGATGCTGCTTCTTTCGCAGAGCTGGATGAAAAACCATTAGTTTCACACTGTTTGGAGGGCACCTGAATTTGGGCTGAAGAGCAAGTGTCTGCATTTCTTCTCATGCTTAGACTTTATTATTCACGTGGCACCCTTGAAAGAGGTGGATTTTCTATTTTGTGAAGACAGAGATCAATGACGGACTTGTATTTTCTGTGTTCTGAATATGCAAAACTTGTATGTGTGATGTTAAGTGTTCTTGTTTGGTAAAAAATCCTGAATATTTATCTGACAAAAGCAAAAATATGTAATTACCACTTTCCTTACATTGGTAAGATAGCCTTTTTACAGTATAGTTGACTGATTGTACTGCTTGGTGCTAAACATTTTTTAGGTGAACTTCTGAGATTTTTCCTGTATATTTTGACTCATTGTGAAAAGGAAACCCATGAATCTGCTACTGTCAATGAATTGAAATTGCTAGTATATTTATAGTGATGGCTAAAGGTATCTTTTTTTATATGAATTTTGGTGTGTTGATCACTTATCACAATGGCTTAAACTTGGAATATATTAAAACATTTACCATAAATGCGCATAACTGTCTCTTATGTTTTTAAAAATGAGAATTTTTCAGTTTTTATAAGACCTAACTATGAACAGGTTGTGGTTAATCTTTTGTGTTTGTAGTGAAGGTTAAAGCTTTAGCTAAACACTTGAAAATAAGTTGGTGCTTCTAATTCACAGTTCTGATAGATTTATAATATTGGGAAGAGTTGGGCAAACTTACAGATACTTAACTTTCCCTCTTTTTTGAATTGTTTGAACTCATTATGTGTTTAGAAGACATGCAAAGGTTGCTCTTGCACCTCTGCTGAATGTCAAGTGCCTTGCAGGACATAGGGGACATCATATTTGCTGACAAGTTTAATCTGATGATACTTCGTTTCTACAATGTGCAATGTGTTATTCTGGTAATTCAAGCTTTGTCATAAACTAAACTTTCTAAAAGCTAGGTATTCTCATGCTTACTAATAAACTAATAAGTTAAGTGTTCTTACTAGTAGATTTTCTTTGAAGTAAAATAGCTGTCAGTTGTTGACTGTCCACAAATTTAAAGCATACCCTGGCTTTTTTTTCCTCCCACCTTAATTGGAAGGGGCAAAAAGGATACTGTAGCTGCCTGCTTTTCACATCCTAACAAACAACACATCTCACACAGAGCCCCTTGAGGTTTGATCTGGAATTTAGGGTGATATTTTCACCATCTACCTTTAGGTATCTATTTTAGCTGGCTAATCCTCTAGTCCCTCTCTCTTCAGTGGAGGAGGCAGAGATAGATCCCTGATGTAAGTCACACTTTCAAGTGCCTTAGCATTATTTGGTCTGAATTATCCTTTCAAGGAGCTTCTATGTTGACTGTAAAGGAGGTGAAGGAACTTCAGCTAAGCTAAGTGCCTGTAGGTGGGTGGTGTGAAATTGTCCTCTGTGTTGCTTTCCCTTCTTATGCTCAGGCAACTTGGGTAGAACTAGCATTTGACTCCCTTTGTAGCTTTTTGGGTTTCAGGGAGAGAATCAAGAGGAGATGTGTTCAAATGTAGTACCGTTAAGCACGTAGTTGTTTATCTCCTATGTAAAATAATCTCCCTTAAACTTCACTTGCCACCTGAGCAATCAGTTCTTTGTGGTGACATCAGACTTCAGGAGCATCTTAAGACCGTGTACTGAAATAAGATGGTGCTACTGAAGTAATGCAGGTGGGGTGTCTACTGGTGAGATGTTGTGTAATGCATGAGGTGGTTTGTCCTCATCGTCACATAGGTCTCAGTTATGTATTGCTTGGTAGGTTTTAGGTGCGTACATGTGAATCGTTTCCTTGAGGAGTTGCATTCAAGATGCTTACCGTTGCTTTAGGGATATCCATGCACTTTAGAACGCTGCTCAGTCTTGCATTCAAAGTATAGAAATTAGTCCAGACAAGGTCTATCCTTAGCATTGTCCTAGTCTCAGTCGTTACTGCTTAACTGTCCAACTGACATAGCTTACTTTATATAAAGAAGGCTGCGACATTATGCTTTGAGGCAAAAAGATTAATTCTTCAGTGGAAAGGAGAGCCTTATCTTAGTGATGTTGTAAAAGTCAAAGCTGGTATTTCTGAAAATACTGTGGAAACCTAAAATGGAAACCGTAGCTCATATCTTGCGAATTCAGTGATCCTGTATTGTGATTTGATGAATTAGTTTGGAAAGAAAAATTGCATCATACCAATTAAAAAGCTGTACTGCTGGCACATTATTGTCTATGGCATTGTCTCTTGCTGAAATTTTTTTCCCCTTTATTCTTCAGAGGTTTTACTCAGTCAAACTTCTTGTGTGAATTTGTTACAGAAACATTAAAATAGGCACATGGCTGAGTTGATGGAATTTCTGTGCAAAGTTATTTAGTTTATAGTATCCCTATTGTGTATTGTTTGCTGTGCTGGGTGAGAAAGTACTGCAAGAAATGTTCCTCTGTAGCTTTACTGAGCACTTCTTTTGACTCATGGAATAATAAAAATGCATTGAGATTCACGGCATAGTCGATTAAGCTTTAGATGCTCTTACTCCCTGGTTTGATGTCTTTTTGTGCTATTGTCTTACCTATTTTGTGAAGAACAGTCACCAGCTGCTCACCCCTCCAGCTACTGTCTGTCAATGCTGCTTCTAAAGATACTGGCACGCATCAACCTAAAATCTTAGATTCAAGATAGTTGCTTCCCTGCAGGGTGCAGTTGCCCTCTCTGTCACCAAGGAGAGTGCTGTGTTCCCATGCTAGCAAAATTGATGTTTGAGAACTTTTCTTCACTGGAGCCTGGCTTGGTTCTTCTACTTTAATAGATCCTGGGCCATGCACATAATGAGTGAGACCTCCCACTTACACTGGGGAGCAGCTTAAGACAGTAAGAAGAAATGCCAGTTTCTAGAGAGTTATGGCTACAAATACATAAGCACTTACTTAAAATACATCAATGCATTTAACAAGTTATATGTGCGGCTTTTCATTGGATGCTTTGTTTGCTCTGTAAGAATGAGTACTAAATTAACATAAGGAAATGCTTACACTAGTAATTATAAATGAAAGCGGACTGCATTCTTTATATTTAAATAGTTTACTTGCGTCTTCCACTGTCCTGTGCTTAAGTGTAACTCAATGAAATGACAGAAATTGGTTCTAGAACACTGCTACTAGAAGAGGTTTTATATATATTATATATGTATATACACATGGTATATGCCTCTAGAGAAGATTCTTTTTCTAGGAGAAATAGAAGTGTCGTTCAAAACATAAGTGTGAATGTTTGGGAAACTCTTCAAATACCTGGATTTTAGTTATATAGAATACCTTTAATACAAGTCTTCCAATATATATTTGGGTTATAATTGATACAAATGTATAAATTTGAGAAAGTACTTGACCTTTTTAGCTGAGCTAGTTGAGTTTTTAGCTGAGAGTCTTTTAGCTTCAGAGCTACGTTAATGTATAGGCTTTGTAAATTTCTGTCAAAAAAGAACATGTGTCCTGCCAGTGAAAGTGTGAAAGGTGAGGAAAGATGAGAAATGTAACAAAAAGTTACCTTTACTGGATATTTAGTGGAATTGCTGAAGTGAAAGGCTCGTATTTAATGGGAAGGGGCTGGAGTGTGCTGTGGGGCATGGGAAGTGCTGTATCACAGTGAAAAGAGCTGCTGTGTTCAGTCTGGGAAGAAGGTCTGAAGGCTGGAAGTGAACTTCTGTTTCTTCTCCTTATCCAAGCCTTTACCTGCAGACAGGGCTGTCTTACCTGGTGTTGTGGTTTGGGCATGGTTGGGTTTGGGTGGATTGCTTTCTCTTCCCAAGTTTGCTTGTATCTGCTGTCTTTACATTTTCTTTGTGCCTGAAGTTCTCACTCTTGCCCTGTTAGTTTGTGTAACCTGCTTGCCTCTGCAACCCAGGCAAAACTGCCTGTACCTTTGCAGTTAATGGCATTTGAAGTTTGCCTGCCTGTTTTAGGCTTCTGGTGAAGTTTGTGATGGCTCCAACAAACAACAGTCTTGGTGCAACCGATTGAGTTTGTCCAGAACTTAGTCATGCCAATGTGTCAGTATAGAAATGGAAAAAAAATCCAGTCTTGCACCTTCTTTCATAAATGCTGTAAGTCTCTTATTCTAGGCCAGCTAAGAAAATTGCATCTATGATGTGTGGTTATCGGATCCCTTCCCGGTCCTTGATCACCTTACTCCTTCCTACCCTCTCTAAAGTAATATTTGAAGTCAAGAACTATCTGCAGCCACTTGAAAGAAGGTTGAAGTTTTAAAAGAAAATTGCGTTTTTCTAACTTCCATGAAAATGCGTTTAAACACCTCATTACTAAAGTGGTGTGATATTTCACAATTACCCCTTAAATCTGAAAGCAACTTAGAGTATGCCTCATCCTGTTCTGAGGGGTGCTTTTTCTGCCCTCCGTTTCATCCTTTGCAAGAAACAAGGATTTTTGCCTTACATGTATCTTGAGTCTTGCCCCACAAAAAAATGAAACTAAGGAATTGGTATAAAAATGCTGGCATTGAATGAGGTGAGGTTGTACTTACCCCACCTTCTGTGTGAAGGTTTGTGAGTGTGGGAGGAATAGAGGGGATAGTTTAGCTGTTGATTAACTTTTGAAGCACAGTCTTAGGGGGGACTGTTCAAGTGATAGCCCAGTGACTTCGTGTTACCTGTGGCACATGTTCCTGGAAAGATACGTTACTCTGGTGCCAAGACTTTTGACCGGAAGGGCAAGAATGTCCTTCGTACGCTGCCTGCAAAGAAAAATCGGTGTGGAAGCAAAGAAAAAAAGTACGGTGACAGACTTCCAGCTGCTTTGAAATCTACTTTTTAATCTGGCTTTTGGTTTATCCGGTAAAAATCAGTGTGATTTGTGTGTGCGGTTGTTGCTGAGGCCTTGTGTTGTGGACTGAAAGCTTAGTTTTCAGTCTAAAGCAGATCTTGTTCACTCCGAGTTTCTACACCATGCTCTTAAAGGGGAAGTTGGTCCAATTGAGGAGCTTCCAGAAGAAAGCTTCTAGAACATTAAAATAAACCTAAAAAAGAGTACATTTTCATTATCATTAAAAGCTTTGGTTATGATAGTGAATACATTTCATTATTTCAAGTATGAAGTGGTGCCTTTTTCCTTAGGTAGCTTCACAAGAGCTCTATCACTCTTGTCCAATAAAATGATACTTGAGATGAATTGTATTTCTGTAGAGTACCATGGGATACATGAGGTAATGAGGTGCGCAGCTGTTACAGACATGTTAATCTCTCGTGTAGTGGCAAGTGTGGTAGCATGCCTAACATAAATGACACAGAGTGGCCAAAAGTGAACTCAAAACCTGAGACGTTTCTTTGAGAGCCTCTGTGATGTTTCCACTCCTGGTGTTGGAGCATGGGACCTTCAGAACCTTCTGCAAAATGTATTGCTATGTCAATGACCTGTGTAATAGGTACTAACTAATTCAGGTAAGAAAGCCACCACCTGGATCTATTTTTCCATTCCCCCTATGTTGACAGGACAGATCCCACTATTGTGTGTTTCCTTGAATGATTTCTAGATGTGTTGTAGCTGAACCCATAACTCATGCCAGGAGGAGGATGAGGCCAAGGAGGTAGATGTTCAATGGCGTGTGTTCTTTTTGTTCTCTCTATTCCTAAATTGAACACATGTATTAGAAGCTGAGGGAGATGTAAGGCCAAAGTACAGTCTTCTCTGAAGCGCTGTGTCTGTGCAATAGATGCACGTGCTAAGCGATGCAGTCTGACTCTTGTTCGTGAAGCTTTTTCCAGATTAACAGGTCACCTCTGTACTGCAAGTCAGCAGCTGTGCTTTACAGTATGAAACCTGTTCCTAAATTTCTTGGCAATGCAGGCTGCTGTAGTGAGGAGACTGTTCATCTATTGCATACCAAAGGGCTACACCAGCATGCATAATTTATAGAAGGGTCTTATATAAACTGCAGCCCTTCAGCATGTCCTGCAAAGTCGATTCATTGCTGTACTGCATCTGGTTCTTGCTGCTTGCATCTAGCTGGGACTACTTCAAGGCCATCTGTGTTACACAGGGTGGAACAAGGACCTCTGGTTGGAGGTTGGATCTTAGATTTTTCTGTCATCCTAGCTTTCAAAAACTTTTCAGTCTGGAAAGCTGCCTGCACCTCCTTACAGGTCTAGGTCAAACTACAACTGCCAGCAGATCCAGGACAACTGCATGAGTAGGCCTGATTTCAGGACTGTGGGTTAAGAGCTGTCACTCTGCCAGCTGCATCAGTGCACCTCTTGTGAGGACAACTGGCCTCTATGGAGCCTTGCTGCATCCAGTTCTGGTCACCTGGTGGACAACTACTTTAGAATGGATAAATCTAATGTCTGAATCCATGTTACTGGGTGGTTTGTATCATAGTGATGCAAAAACTTAATATGTGATGTCTTCTCTAGAGTTCTCAGGCTAAGCAGAAAATAAATCACTTCCTTACCTGCACTTACCTACCTGCCTTACCTCATTAGGGGCCAGTATCTACATATACAATGGGCTGTACTCAATATGCCGTATCTGTGCTTTCTGAGGTCTTCTTCCCCAAGGTGATAATGGTAACTGTTACCAGGATGTACACATGCATTGTCACTGTCCATATCTATCTTGTGCTGCTGTGTCATGTCTGATTTACATAGTGATTTCAGTCAGATGCTGAGATTTGGCAGCCCAGGGGTCTAGTGTGGCAGTGTAATAGTAATCCTTCAAGCTAGGCTCATTGCTGGTGCCATCAGTATCATGGTGGCCTTTCATGCTGTAAAACCTGAATAGGGACCCAAGAAATGCTTCTGACAGCAAGGATGTAACAGGTTACTTTTGTGTAACCTCATGTAGGTTTGGCTAGAATGCCTAGATGTAAGGTAGGTCTGAAATGGTACACACAAATGTACAATGTGAGAGCTAGCACTGCCATACACTTTAAATGTTTATAGGTGTGCCAGTCTGCCAGTTACGATGCCATTATTTTCCAGATCCCTCAATTTTCTTCCCTCTCTTGTGACCTAGCTTTTTCACTACTCCCCAGCCTCATGAACATCTTTCTTCTTTCCAGCACCTGAAAAATTGCTTTCTAGTCATTTTAGTGCCTGATGTCATACATGGTCTGTCATGCATCCTGTACCCAGCTGCTGTCTTTGCTACTTCACTACATGGTTACAGGCTAGAGTAGAAAAGAAAATAGGGAAGGATGGCAGAGGAAGCAAGTGCTTAAGTTTACCAATCCTTTTTTTAATGGTTGAAAAGTAAAAATAGTCTAATAAAGCAACAAAGTGTAAGGCTTAAAGAAAGTAGATAAACAGTAGTGATGGTAATGAAAACTCAAAATGATCAATGCACGGTCTAGTGGGAGCAGCGGTCCTTAAATATGCAATATGTTCTCCCCGCCCTTCCACAGCCTTGTACTACCTACAGTACTGCTGTTGTAACAACAGGATGGTTGAGTGCTTAGGATAGCACGTGGCTCCTGACAACCCCCAGCAGCCACCACATGAGCTGCAGCTAGCTGAAGTTGAATCTGAGGCAGCATGCAAACAGTTCAGGTGCCATTAGGATCTTCTGCTTCAGGAAGCTCTAATGTGGGTGGCTCAGCTGGTCACAATGATCATGCGTAAGCCTGGCCAGATGGCTGTGGTCAGCTCATGCCAAGGCTGGACTTGGCATTTGCCCAGAAAATCCTTTATGGTAATTCTGAGGTCTTTGTGGTACCCTCCACAGCCTGCTATTGACTTGTGTGGCAGGAGGGGTTGCAGGCAGCTGTGGAGCAGCAGGACCCACCTTCAGAAGAATCAGCAGAGCCACTGAACTGAGCTGTGTATGTAGCTGTTTCCCAGGGTGCATCTACTCTGGCACATGCATCCCAAGGCCCAAATTTGCAATTCTGTATATGGATGCCCGTATTGTTCAATCCAGTTATCCATGCTCAAGGCAAAATACCATCCATAACAGTAGCTGCAGATGACACAGTGACTGATAGGACAGTACACATGGAGCATTTACTGTTACAAAGCAATCCAAAATGTTTTGTTAGTCACAGTCTAACATATTTAATACTGTCAATCATGAAGTACCATATCTACTAGCAAAAAAGTAGGCTACATCCGCAGGATGTGTTGTATAGAGACCTAAAAGTAGTTTGAGGTAACAGATGGCAACTCTTGGTCTGTTATATAAAATTATTTGTAAACGTCAGGAAAAAATAAAAATAGAATTAATTCAGTCAAAAATTCCTGCTGGTTTAAAGAACATATTGAGATTATATCTGATGGGTAATAGGAGTGTTTGACAGGAAAATGATTGCAGTAGACCTGGTGTTTTGAAAATTAATCCTAAATGGTAGAAGAGGAGGGCTTCCCCTCTCTTCATCTCCTTTGGAATTCATTGTTTGAGTAAAAAGATGTGCAGCTTTTACCTGCAAAGTCAACAGTAGCGTGGGTCACCACACTTACGGATTTCTGGGTTCAATAAGATGCATTGAAATCCCAAACTTCTCAGACCAAGCCAAGGCAGCAAGGACTGAGGTCATCTTACCATCTTTACTGACTCTGCACTAGTCCCAACCATTACCTGAAATACCAAGACTTGGCTACTTTTGATTGCCCCTTTGTGCTTTAGTTTCTCCCTTTTTCTTTTCTAGTCCTTCTGATTTTTGCCTTTATGCTAATCAAGTCTTGTTTGAAAAGCTTGTCTACTGCAACCTTGTGACCAGGTAAAAAGCAGGGCCTTTGATGTGATAATAGTTTTGGCAGAGCTTGAAGTGACTGAAAGATGACACCTTTTCATTAGTAGTGGCTGATGTGGAAGAACCTAGCAAGACCAAAGGATGTTTTCTTATTTGTTTAGTATTTAGATTTCTTTCTCCCTTTCTCGCTTGTTATGTTTATACCTCTCTTTTGGCTTCATGACATGAATCTCTAGGCTATTTTGATTTGTTTTCGCATCTCTAAAAACACTGTTAACACTATTATCAACACTGTAGTTTGTCGAGCCTGTCAAAACAGGAGTGTTTTTTCTATTCTATGTTTTGTATAGCTAAAATAATGGAAAAGACATACAATTGAAGATTTAGGTTACCTTTCAAATGATTTAACTGGGTAGGATTTGCTACTGCCTCCCCCACATTCTTTTTAAAGGACTCATATGTTTGTCTGTGATAGAATTAAGCAGGACAATATTGCTGGGCTCATAACCCCGACATGTAATACGGCACAAGACAGCATCATGTTAACCACTTTGTACTGATTTTGGCAGTGTACGTGGACCAAGGTAATCAACACAAGGACTACATCTCATTAAGCAAAGATTTAGAAAAGGGGCTGGTGTCATTGTAGTCCTCTTGAAGTGGGCTTCTGCTACAGTGCTTCAGCATACAGAAAGCAAGCTATTAAGCTGAACAAAGTGATCTTCCCTTCATATATCGCTTGATTATTGTATATTGATGGACTGGTCATCTTAATTCAGAAAGAAAATGGGACTGTTGGAGAGAATTCAAACAATGAAGTGTTTGGGGAAAAAGTCTTGAGACGCAAGCCATATACATATTCAGCAGATCAAAGAAAAGGGTGGAAGGTAACATAGCACTTATGTGGCAAAGTAAACTGATTGTGGGTAGCTTTTAATAATACATAGAGGTACAGAAGATGCAGTTGTATCTTATGCCATTAATTTCTACAGTTTGAGTGCTAGGAGTAGTTAAACATTTGAACAATTGACAGGGAAAAGTGATAGAACTGAAACATGCTGTAGGTCTTACAACTGTGTCTTTAAACAACACACACTGATCCATGTTTAATGTTTGATATTTGAAAAAAACTGTATGGCTTTTGTATAGAGCAAGTGATGACAGTATCACTGCTAGGCCAATACAGTACCTGGGAATGGCTATCTTCAGCATCAAACTCCATGTCTGCTCAATGGCTAAGCTTTTGCAATGATTTCAAAGCAGGATTCAAAGCCCTTTTTACATGGTGCTGTGGGCCATGGAGCTCTCTTAGGAGTCAGTAATTCTGCAATCCTTACTGTACTTAAATTCCTCAGCTCCACTGAGTCCAAAAGGACAATGACCATGATAATGGTCCTTCGCCTCTTCCTGTAGAATGGCTATTCATTGAAAATTCAAAGTCAGCATTTTCCTTCCTCTTCTTCTCCTGTGGCCAAGAAAAATAAAGTCATTAACAATGCATTGTTGCAGTACTGTGCACCGCTATTTTCTCTGTGAAATACAGTTATTGCATGCATGGCACTGTTGTTTCCTTGGCTTCATATCCTGCTGCCTTCACCAATCCTAGAAATCACACAGAGCTTTATGTTCCTGGTTCTGGTTCAGAAGACACATGTTTACCTCTAGCCTGGGGACGTTCTTTTGGTCTTTGGAATGAGTTGCTTCTTTCTGTGACCATAGCGAGTCATCTTTAGTGTTGTTCTTTCTGCAGGATGTAACTCTTCTGCTGGTCATCTTAACATGACAGATATGTGCTCAGAGCTGTCCAACCACCAGACTCACTTCTGGATCCTGTCTTCCTTCCCTGCATCTGGGCAGTCTTCTGCCCTCCCACTGGCAACAGCACCCAGCCATAGCTTTATCTGCAGAAGCCTTTGGTCTCCTTTCCTTCTAGCTGTAGCAATGTCTGCCCATCCTAACCTGTACAGAGATGGGTATTTTCTTCCTTGAGCAGCTACTGAACTCATTGCCCTCTGCCTGCTGCCAAAAGCCAGGCTTGGCCCATACTAATAGGGTGGTAGTGAGTGAAACCCACTACCCCCCTCCATGCTTGACCCATTGCTGCAAGCTTACCCAAAAAGTTAGACAACTGCTACTGTAGTGGCCTGGAAAGGATGAGGAGCAGTGGCTGCTCCTGAAAGACATCCCTCCTGTGCATTTTTACACAACCCTGTAGATCTTTTTGCCTTTTTGCTTTGTTTTATATGTTGGAGTGTGAAGAGACTCAAGAGATGCTATGCTGCCACCTTGAAGGAAAAGGGCTGCTCAGAAAAACTCTGCAAGTCACAGTTTTTGCATCACTAATTGGCGCTAATGGGACTGTAGCTAGGGTGGGGTTTTTGGGGGGCTGGGGTTTTTTTGGTTGTTTTTTTTTTTTTAAAGCAGATAGTGGCAAATACCTGGTGTAAATACTTCTTGGTGTTGTAATTTAAAAATACTTATAAATGGAGAGTTTGTATGCTATAAGAAAACATTGCTTGCCTGACAGTGGGACTGTTTTGGCAAGTGGATTACAATCCTTTTTTCTGTTGGCATGGCTGTAACAGAACACTTCGTTTGCTTTCGCTGAGCTTAGCTGCCTTCGCTATCATCATTGGCTTTGGTTGTGAATAGCACATTGCTTCTCTTTGGGTGCTTATTCACGTACTGTTACTGCAAAGGGTTCTGTTTAATTTGTAAACTTTCGTTTGAAAAAAAACAACCAAAGACAAAAAAAACCCCAAACAACCACAAACAAGATTTCTGCACCAGGAAAGTTATTCTTCTCAAACACTTTTCTTTTGGTTTTTGGGTTTTGTTTGTTTGTTTGTTTTTGTTCTCATCTTAATTCCAGCAGGTTTTGTTTTCGAAATTACTGAAAGCATTAGAAACATTCTTCATTCAACAGTGTGTATTTCATGTAAGTCCTTTTTGGCTGTAGAAGGCAGCTGGGGAATTACTGGATCCACTGCTGGGTATGGTCAATATCCCTTTGAAATAATGCAGATCATATGCGCCATTTACAGAAGCATCTGAGCTATTGCTACAGCAAGAAACTATCACTTAACATGGGCCATCAGATCAGTCTACATTATGGTCAAAATTATGCCAAAAATGACTAACCTTTTCTGTTGAACCTCTAAGTACTGGTTGGAGGAGTCTGCAGCCACCTGCCACCATATTGTCACCTAAACCACAGGCTGGTGGAATGGGTGTATCGTTAGGCGGTACTCTGAAACAATCCTGATATTGAACCTCATCCAGAACATGGTTTCCCCTTTGTAGTTCAGATGCATTGCTGTGTAATACAAGTTGTTTAGCTGCCTTTCTATTTCTAGTAAGTGCCCGTAAAGCTCTACTTGTCTTAAAACCTACAGGAAAAAGATAAAGGAGCAAACAAACTCTCTGTCTCACTGTCATACCTGAGGGTATCAGAAATGCCTGTGCTTGGTGACTACAAAAACAAAAGAAGGACCTGCTTGAAAAGCAACACGTGGTTGTATTTTCTCCCCCTCTCATCTCCCTTATTTTAATCCTGAATTTGGAAGTCTGCAGGATGGGTTGTAAATCATTACATGTTGATATTTGCAAATGATGGAAAGAAACTAGAGTTCTTACACTGTTTAATTTGATAGTGAATGAGTACTGCTTCATGTAAGAACATGCTATTTCATGCCAAGAAGTATGTAAATAAGCCAGTCTTTAATAGTTGCAGAAATGTAAGATTAAAGTATGACCATTTTCTTCAGCAATAATTCCACTTTTTATTGAGTTTCCATTTTGGCTGTTCTTTCTTTTTGTATTTCCAAAGTAACTTCTCCTTCAAGTGATTTTGCAGTTTGAAAAAAGGACAGATCTTTATATACATGTGGAAAATAATTTTCTTAAAATGAATGCATCTATTCAAGAACTTTTTCACAACTTTGCCTGATGGATCTTATTTTCTGGG
>VFFE01008330.1:504855-597291 GCA_008921705.1 Burhinus oedicnemus
CTAACAAAAAAAAAAAAAAACAAACAAGAAAAGCTGTGATAAAGGCTAATTTCCTTAGATTCCTCATTCTTTTCTACATGGATGATACATTTGTTTTTAAGCATCTGTGTTTGTGCCAACAGATTTTTCTCTTAAGGTAGTGCTGAGAAATTGGTTTTCCTCTCCAAGGACACTCCTCTGTGGTCTACTGCAGCATAACCAGCTCAGCTTAATCTCTGCCTTGTTCAACACTTGAAAGGAGCCATTTACAGAATTTTTCAGGAAACACAGAGTGAGATTTTTCAGCTGCCCCAAGTGAACTTGGGGAATCGATGACAGAGCTAGGACTTGAACAAGGTGGTACACAGATGAGTTGGGGGTTTGGAAGAAGTAGTCTGAAGCTATGCCAAAAATGACTAACCTTTTCTGTTGAACCTGTAAGTACTGGTTGGAGGAGTCTGCAGCCACCTGCCACCATATTGTCACCTAAACCACAGGCTGGTGGAATGGGTGTATCGTTAGGCGGTACTCTGAAACAATCCTGATATTGAACCTCATCCAGAACATGGTTTCCCCTTTGTAGTTCAGATGCATTGCTGTGTAATACAAGTTGTTTAGCTGCCTTTCTATTTCTAGTAAGTGCCCGTAAAGCTCTACTTGTCTTAAAACCTACAGGAAAAAGATAAAGGAGCAAACAAACTCTCTGTCTCACTGTCATACCTGAGGGTATCAGAAATGCCTGTGCTTGGTGACTACAAAAACAAAAGAAGGACCTGCTTGAAAAGCAACACGTGGTTGTATTTTCTCCCCCTCTCATCTCCCTTATTTTAATCCTGAATTTGGAAGTCTGCAGGATGGGTTGTAAATCATTACATGTTGATATTTGCAAATGATGGAAAGAAACTAGAGTTCTTACACTGTTTAATTTGATAGTGAATGAGTACTGCTTCATGTAAGAACATGCTATTTCATGCCAAGAAGTATGTAAATAAGCCAGTCTTTAATAGTTGCAGAAATGTAAGATTAAAGTATGACCATTTTCTTCAGCAATAATTCCACTTTTTATTGAGTTTCCATTTTGGCTGTTCTTTCTTTTTGTATTTCCAAAGTAACTTCTCCTTCAAGTGATTTTGCAGTTTGAAAAAAGGACAGATCTTTATATACATGTGGAAAATAATTTTCTTAAAATGAATGCATCTATTCAAGAACTTTTTCACAACTTTGCCTGATGGATCTTATTTTCTGGGTTTTTTTTTAATTATTATTATTTTGACCATTCCCATGTGACCATTTTCATTAGCCTTTTCAGAAAATGCACTCTACTAGAGAGAATCCTAGGTTTATGACTGAAATCAGACCAGTTTCAAACATAAACTAATGACCTCATTTGTCTTGCATAAAATACATGTTTTTTATTTTTGTTGGAACCGTATTACCTCACTATGTAATGAATGTAAAATATATCTCCTGATTCAATGTTTCTGTAACTTAACCCCTTCCTCCTTTTCTGAATTTGGTTACTTCTTCCTATCAGCACTGCTTCACATCTCTCATGATGATTTTGTTTATTTAAGGCAACTTCTTTATTTATCAACATGATATTGAATTTATAGTGACTAGACTTTTGCTCTTCGCTATTTCAAATAATGCTGGTAGGATCTTGTTTTCCCTACACCAGCCCACAATTGTTAATGAATACATAGAGAAGTGTGTTGCAGGAATGGATTCTAGTAGAACACATTTCTAAATCTTCTTCCAGTTAATACGAACACCAGTGCATTTCTTCTCTCCACGAGGGTTATTTGGCTATCAAAGAAAGCAAGTTTAGTTGGTTGCATTTGAGTTCTGATGATTGAGTTGACTACTACTTAATTATTGTCCTACTGGTGCTTGAAATTCTGGCAGTAAGCTTAGTATTTCATAAGAAATACCGAACTGTAAGCCCTTATACACACATTTTGAAATAGTTTATGTATTTGCCATTTCCCTAAGCTATTTCACCTCACTTAACCTGATTATGTAGAAATAATGGTGGATGATTCCAGTTAAATATTGCTATTTCCTTTACTTCTCTATAAGCACAGATCTCTTCTAAGAGAAATTCTAGCTACAGCTTGTGACAACAACATAATTTTAGATGGATTCCTGAAGACAACAGCAAGATGGGAGTGAAGGAGGAGAAGATTAGATGGGTGACTTCTTGTAGGTATTTACCAAAAGAGAACACTTGGAAAAAAGACAAGCAAATAGTGGAAGTGACCTTTTGATTAACTGATGCACAATTCAAATTGACAAAATTGGCTAGTGAAGGAAAAATAAAGTTGCAGAGCAAGTTTGCTTTACTGAAGGAGAGAAAAGGGAGAAAGAAGGAAGAAAACAGAGTAGCAGATGAGTAGAGGAGAGAAGGCAGCATCAGCAGAAAAGAGGAAAAAATTGAGATGATAGTGTCTGGTGCCCAAGGAACAGTGAACGTGATAAATGGACTGTGAAAAAGACCAGATGACAGAATGGTCTGCAGACAGAAGAAAGAAAATATGGGGAATCTAAGATGCAATTAGCATCAGAAAGAGGACAGGTATGTAATTGGTACTCCCTTCTGAAGACAAATGGGTAGGCTATCATGAGAATGGATCCAGAAGTATGTTTGCTAAGGTAAAAATTACAGATTTGGATCTGAAAACTATAATGATCCAGTGAACAGAAGTTTACAGATTTCCTACACTGTTCAGTGGATTTTTCCTGCTTCCTGAAGAAGGAAGGGCAAAGGTGTGATGATCAACAGATGACTCAAGAGTCGGTGCTAAGGTTGATGGATCACTGAGAACAGTACAGAAACAGAATATTTCTTAATGGATATGCTAGTTTTGTGGATACTAATGCAGGGGGCAATTAAGTTGACATAGAGCTATATTTACATACAATCCATGCCTACATGAACAGAAAGAGGGAGGAAGGGCATAGGATATGAAGGCTCATCACAGACATAGTGCTGTTAGGGCAATAGTCATCATAGACAGACTTATGGGATCACCAAAAAAACCAAAAAACAACCTAGTTTTAAGAAAGCATTTTGCAAACTCATGAGAAGGCTTATGCGAGACAGTTGCAAAACCAGCAAGGAATAAAATCTGCATTCCCAAGAGCCCCTTCCTATTGTATGCTCTTAAATCTTTATCTAGATGTTCTCCAGCTGTTTTTCTTGATCCTGTTTTGTGACAAGTTCTTTTTGTTAACCATCATTTTGTAGTGTCACGCCACTGTTATGCACTTAACATTGCAACTGAATAGTTTTTAAGCATTTCAGCCTTCCCCATGTCTCTTGAAACAGGAAGGCAAAACAAATCCATAGTCACATGCTATTTTGTTCTTTCTTTCTCAAGAGCTTGTTCTGCTTTATAAGGTAATTTCACTTGCTTTTTTACCAATTACTTTTCTATGGCTGAACACTTTCAATCTGACTTTTTAAGAAAAAAGGGTTTATGTGATTGTGCATCTGCTAATCGTTCCTTATGAACCTTGAATCCATTGGCCTATTTCATCCAGATTTGACCAATAGGAAGAGAAATTAAAAATGCTAAGTTTCTGGAAAAATTACGTCAAACTGTGCCTTTATCTAGGCAGCTGCATAAAGAAGAGAGCCTACTAATGGAACAACTGTAAGAACTCTTATCAGTTACCAGTTACCTTAAAATCCACATGAGAATGCATTATATAGGCACAAATCCAGAGGAAACCACGCTTTACTGGTTCAGGTCCTCAGATCCTTCAAAATTCCCAGCCCCTGCCATGCAGTGGCACCCAGTGGTGGCATTCATAGGACTTTAGCCTAGGAGAACTGGTGTTCTCAAGATGTGGTTGAGAAACCTCAGGTGACAGCCAGGTGCCTGACTTAACTATTACTGTAATGCTAGTGTAGATACGGTGTAATGGTAGGACATAGAATGAAAATGGCTAGCATAAATGAAGTCTTTGTGATTGTGCTTTTGAGTGTCTGTTATCTTCTTCAGCTGTTCTATGGTTTCTGTCGCTGTTGTCCCCCACGTTCTGTTGGTTTTCATCTCCTGGTTTCAGAAATGTTACTACTATAACAATACTATTTTTTCATGTTCTTCTATTTCCTGGCAAATCCTGGTTTCACTGTTCTGTAGTTTCCAAATTTAATTAGTCTGACGGGGCAGAAAACATGATGAAGACAGAAAAAAGCAATGTAAGAAAAACATACGAAACTAATGGGATGCATACATTCTTGGTCCCGGTTTTAAAGGACTACTGCTCACCCCCACCTAAGAAAGTATCTACAGAGACCACGCTAAAAAGCTAGCATAGGGTTTCTCAGCAATACTGAATGATGAACATATATCCCAACAGTCTCTGTTCAAAAATAAAAATTCTGCTGTTAGTAGAAAACAGAACATGGTGAAAACAAGAATATTTCATGGTGGTTCTTTCATGAAGTGAAATTTTTAAGAACATAGGGTAGTTATGTTGAAGTTACGACTTTGGGAATTTTATTCTTCAGAGTAGTTTCTTGAAAACCTGTGTGTCTACCTTTGCCTGTCAATTCAGATGACGGAAGGTGGCCTAATGCTCGCCACAAGAAATGACTGTGGATGCAATGATGGTAGAAATAATAACATTACAGATGAAGCATGTTTCCATTAACAACTGAAATTTAAATTAAATAGTTCTGACTATATTTACCACTGATGATAATAAGCAATTAGTTCCTTTCCATAGGAAGGAGGCTGAAAGCAGGAAATACAGTATGCAGCATTTTTCTGTTACACAAATGCATTCCATGTAAATAATCTAGTTCCTCCTTCCCATACAAAAGACTGTTTTTATGCATAACTCATGCATATATTCTGCAGCACATTTATACCTGTAGGTAATAGCTGTAATCCAGAGGATGGTGCTTTGCATATGTGGTGGAGTCAGCACCTTCATCCTAAAGATAAACAAGATTGATCATACATCTTTGATCTCACAAACCCTCACTTTGTTTGCTAATCCCCAGCCAGTTGTGTGCTGCTTTCCATCTGTTGCAACATCATGCGTTTGCACACTGGCAACTGATGACTTACAATCGCTGGAGACCAGCAAAACTCCCAGTGACCCCTTCTCTCATATAGCCATTGATGGCGTCACTCAATGTTGGACAAAATTGCCACTGACTTTGTGATGCGTTCTGTGGAAGCAAAACTGAGGTTTGCAAATGACTTTCCTTATTGTGGTCCTGCAGCTTTGAGACTCTGCTTGGGGGCTTTCTCTTACCTCTGCATTTATAAGCAGTGTGCTGTACACCTGACTAATAATTAACAGCTTTTTTTATGAGGACCAAATCAGGCTGGGTACCTTACTGGAACTGATCCTTTCTCCAGGAGATCTCAAGTAATGTTAAATTTTCTGCAAAGGTAAACAAACAAAAAACCCTCCAAACTCTTATCTTAATTCAGTTCCATAAGCTTCGTTCTAGCGATTTTCCCAGCATTGAAGTGAATGTGAGCAGAGTGCTTATTTCAGCTGCCAGAGTTAGCTCTAGCGCTTGGTACGCAGAGACCCGCTGTAACAGGCAGATTTGTTTTGGGGTTGCGAGGTTGCGTGGTTTGTGGGGGTCCTCTCCTGCCTGGTGCTGCTGTCCCCCGTGGTGGTGGCTGGTCTCCTGTGGTGGCAATTTGCCTGCGCCGCTGCCTGTGCCACCACGGTGTTGGGTGGGTTCGTGTTCCCGCAGTGGTGGGTGTCACTGAGTGCACACTCAGCTTTTCACGGCCACTGACCTCGCTCCAAACGCTTCCTCTTGCCTGCAGTCCCCTCCACATCCATGAATGCAGTACTTTCAGCTTGTGATTTTAACACTCACGTGCCTTTTGTGAATTTTCTGTCGACGTTATACTTTGCTGTAAGATGTGTAGCACTTTGCCGAGAGGCTTGTGGAGAGGCGCTCACAAAGGCTGTTCTGTTGATGCTGTCTGCTCCTAGGGCAGAACGGGGCTTTTCCGGGGGTCACACCACATAATCTGAGTCCAGCAACCCCCCAAGTCACTGTCCTTTCTTAAGCTATGGGCATATTTAAGAGACTTGCAACACCATTTTTTTTGTTGTTGTTGTGTTTTGTATGTAAATACCTAAAGTAGCTGTCCTCAAACCATGACGGTAGCTTTAATCGCAGCCTTGGGCAGTTGATGATTTCCTTTTAGTGTTTTTCAAGGGAAGTCTGCTTCTGGTCTGTGTTGTTGGGAGCAGGCACACCATAAGCAGGAGTGGGAGGGTTGTGGGTTGATCCAGAGCTAGGAAGGGAAAGGCAGCATCAGAGGAAGGGGCTGTCCCTTTCCTTGTTTTAATGGTAAACACATTGGCACTTCGAGCATCTTTGTCTGCAGATCGCTTTTGCAGAAATTAAAGACATCTTTTCATAGAAATGGTTCTTAGAAGTTCAAAGAAAAGGAGGAGGAGGACATGTAAAAGATCACCTCATTGGGCTTGTTCGTTATTAGAATTTTTTTAAAGTTTCAGTCATCTCAAATGGTCTCTCTGGCTCTTGCTAAAGCAGGAATATTTTTGCAAACATAGCAACTGAAGCTGCCTTTTTTTTTAAAAAAAAAAAAAAAAGAAAAAAAGGAAAAGAAGCTGAATGTGATTTTGTATATTCTAGTCCTGAACTGCTGGTGCTTCAGCAGTAAACAAGTCACCTAGTTTGGACCCTGAGATGCCAATTAAACCATCCTTAGGAATTTTAAACAAGAGAACTCTGAGGTGAACAGTATTCTAGGATGTCATGAGGAATATAGCCCCTAAAAGAGCATGTCTTTTAGGTTGTTGTTCCTGTGATGATAAATGAAACACAGTTGTACTTCTAAATTAACCTGTAAGACTCGTTTACACCTATATATGTAATAGTGTCAAGTGGTAGCAGGAAGCCAGTGGTAAATTCAGGCATCAAAGGAAAAGGCCATCCATTTGCTAAAATGCAGTCATTCCTTTAGAAGTGTTTGTGACGTCTGTGCTGTTGAGGATGCTTCTTTGTAATTTTCCAGAATTAGATCTGGACCCATCCAGAATGGGCTTTAAGTGGGAAGAAATACCTGGTGTTATTTTGGGAGGGATGAAGATTTGTTGGCATGCAGGTCAGTACTCTGAAGAAGCAGCTTTATTTTATTAGGGGACTCTTGTAATGGGTAAAAGCAGTGTGTAGAAACATTTTATTGTGTTACTCAGCTTATTGATTATTTTTTTTCCCCCATAAATTTGAATTTAAGCAAAGTAATACTGCACATAATTTATCAGATTCTCCTAATGTCTCTATAGTGTGCTATAAGGAACAACACAAGATTGATGGCAACACAAAGTGATGGCAAGAAGACGTGCAGGCTGACATATAGCTTTCTGTATTCTTCAGGCCCATAATGTGGGCTTCAGCTTTGTTTTATCTGTAGGGGGTTTTGGGGTTGTTTTTATAGTTACCATTGGCCCCCTAAACCTTTTAGTGAGATAAATAGCTGTTACTGCATTTATTCTTCAATCTCTTGACAACATGTATGAGATTTTGTGGGAGCTTTTCTACGTATTTCATAATTTATTGTCTTATATTGTCTTTTCACTGTTTAAAATAATTTTTATTATTTCATAGTTTGAAGGGCTGAAATATTGTTTTCTGCTTTTTACCCCTGTTGTATGGAGATTAAGTGGACTACCTTAGTTTCAGGTCAGATAGCATTTCATCAGGATAGAAAAATGACTGTAAGCATTCATCCCCCGTGGATGAAATCCTAGCCTGCGGCGTTTCTGTCTCCCACCTTGAAAAGTGGCAAGACAATTACCGAGATCCTTGTAGATGGGCTTTAAAGCTGGGCATAATCCAGCGGTGAATGAAATGCAGAACGGTCGAAAGCAGTGACATTTAACCCAACCACACGTCAGTCCAGGTGGCAAGATAAATTGGTGCTCAACTGCTTCCAGCCCATTTTTCTGGTTAGCGCTCTAAAATACAAGAAACACTTTTGGCACTGCCTGTGTGATTTTTGTACATGTGCACACGTTTGTGCAAACACACTTTATTCTGTATTCAGATTTTCTGGTGAAGGTAAACTTTTAAAGCACCTGTATTTCATTTCACGCTCCTCTTAAAAACAGTTGTTCTTTCTGGAGAGAGAAAGAGCACTCACCTTTCCCTTTGCCTTTCATCCTTTCTCCTCTTACTTGTGCAAAGAAATTGCATCACT
Source organism: Burhinus oedicnemus (assembly GCA_008921705.1). NCBI lineage: Eukaryota > Metazoa > Chordata > Aves > Charadriiformes > Burhinidae > Burhinus > Burhinus oedicnemus. Next base: position 513,054 of record VFFE01008330.1, read on the forward strand.
CACTTGTGACATTTCAGTAGTGGAAGCTATACTCATTTTAAGCAAAAGCATATTCTTCTGAAATGAAACCTAGATATATTTACTTGTCAACAGATACGCTCTGTAACTTCCATAATGAGGACAGAATGATAAAAATAGTAAAATACGTGAAGCATTTAGGTGTCTCTGAAATTTACCCTTAAAAAGAGCAAGAGCCAGCAATCCCTTGTGCCGACCTCTTTTATCTCTTCCAAAGCTATTTCTTATTTACTGTAATGCTTAACAATTCTATGTCACAGTGTGCTTTAGATTCCCAACAAGAGCAAAAAATAAAAAAAATTACTTGCAAATCCAAGATCAGGCGTCTGTTTGTGTACAGTTCTAAATGAAGCCTTACCATTTCTTAAATAATGAGGATCTTTTCCATGTGGAATAAATTCTTAGTACTTAGCAGCATTAGTAATGCTTAAAAAAAAAAAAAAAAGTATTTAAAATGGTTCAGTTGCCAACTGCCTTTGACTGTCTCGGTAAGACGTTGAAACAGACCTTCTGCTCTAAATTAATAAGGCCAATCACAGCCACACAAAGCCCAGAATGACCGATCATTCTTCTGGTGTCCTCGCTATCTTTACTGAGGTCAGATAAATCACTTTCAAGCTGTTAAATCAATGATCATAAATTAGGGCTCTGTTTTTACAGCGCCTTGTGGGAAATTCTCATGGTTAAATTAATCTAACAGCTGCAGTGAAGAGCACCTCCCACAAGATCATGGCAAAAGTTCTCCCCCCCACACCCTGCTTTTTTTTTTTTTTTTCTTTTAAAAGGGGAAAAAGGATTGAATGATTTGTTTTCACCTAGCGCACAAAATGGAATCCCTCCGTCTATCCCTGCTAATTCGTGTTTCAATTGTACCCAGCTGTTTAAATTGCACTGTGCAGAGATTGCCTTGATCCCCAGGTGCTGGTACTCCATCTGTGCTGCTCTGAGAGACTATTTACAGCAGAGGTTAGGCCAGCGATTGCTGGGATGGAAAACTCATTTCTCAGCCTGGCTTTTATTTACACTCTTATTAAAGATCCTTTCACTCATGTTGGAATGGCAGCTAGTGGCTGCAGTGCGCGTTTGGCATCGAGCCAAGCAGCAAAATTACCATGTCGATGAAAGATAGCCTGCTTCCATTTTAACCTTTCACTGTTCTCCCCTTTCCATCTATATTTGCATGAAGAAGGATGATTATTGAAAGCGATAGGAGGACAAAGGGATGAGAGAATCCTTGTCAGCTGAGCTTTTCAAGGGATAAACCAATGGTTTGTGACCAATTTGGAAAAATCTTTACTGCCTTATTAATTTCCTACTCTTTTTCCCTAATTGCTATTAGAGTTTATTTTCACATGAAGCAACAGAGCTGCTCATGCTCTGCTTGCATCCTTCCCCTACTGCTTCCCTGTGCCTTGTGAATGCGACCCTGGGATCTGTCTGCAATGTTGAGGTTTCTACTTCATCCTTGATGCAGGTCACACAGAGCCACAGCAACACCCCCAAAGCATTTTTTTCCTATAAATATGCCTCTTTTAGAAATGAATCACCTTCCTGGGAGCAAGTGGCTCATTGCACATAGCGTGTTATGTTACTGGGGGAGGGCAAGGAAGAGTATGAACAGTTGCTGGGGGAGGCTGGCATGCAATCATCATGTTATGGCCCTAGATGCATTTAAAAAATAAAAATAATAACTATTTCTCCAGAAACCTCGGCATATTTCTTTTTAGAAGCAACACAGGTTTGGTGAAAAGCAACAAAATCCACCTCAGCTGCTGTGAGACAACAACAGACATTGTTGAGTGCCAACTATAGCCCAGCACAACAAGGAGGAGACCCAAAAACCTCAAGCCTCACTACCAAGCTCCATTTATGAGGCAGACCATGACCTTAGGTGCAGCAGTAGCGCAGGTTCTTGCCTGCTAGCAAAGCTGTGCTTTTCTTTCTCTTTGCCTGCTTCCAGGGCAGAAGGAGAGCTGAGTCTATTTATTTTCCATTTTCCTGAGTGGAGGAGGAGCAGTGACTCTACTGAGAGGTTTATAAGAGTTGATGTTCTTGCTCTTCAGCCTTGTTTTGGGTAGTGTGCAAATACCAGCTTTCATAAAAAAAAAAAAAAAAAAAAAAAGATGTATCCTGAAGGATTTATCTCTCTACTTGGATGGTTGTGTCCTACCATTGTTTAGCCACTGCTTAACCTTGCAGGTCCCCGAGAATCGTTGTCTCCACTAACCACCAGGAGGCTCGGATGCCTGCTGCTGGCCAGGGGCAGGTGGCTTCATGGTACCAAGCTGTCTGATGGCCACAAGCTGGTGCATTCCCAGGACCTGCAGATATAGGAAGCTTTTCAATAGAGAGGTAGCTGTTGAATCCTCCAAAGAATGAAAAAAATTGAGTTATTCCCAGTTCAATTTTTAAAACTCAATTTTGTTTCCATTGCGGATGAGGCACCTGGAGAAGGGTGTCTTGCTATTTCTTCCCCACTAATCCTCCTAAAAGGTGGAGGGTTTGTTAACAGAAGCACAAAGATATACTTAGCTGTATTCTGGGTAAAAGTGACAACTAAAACAGGTGTATTTACAGACCACTGCTTGCTTTCAGCTCCTGTAAAAGGCACAAACAGATCACGCCTTCCAACATCTTAATTGATGCACAAATTCCTTGCCAATTTTTTCCTATATACATACATTTATATAGTTATAAATTCAATTTCAATATTCTGCAAGAGCTTATTTATTAGAACGCAGTCGGTGCCATATAACTAACTTCAAGACTTTGGGTTAGTTGGTGTTGTTGTCTTCCCCATTTCCTAATTGACCGAGTACCTCCGTCCCACGCTACCTGCTTTCCTAGTGAAGCCAGCACCAGGGAAATCTCGCAGGAGCCGTAGCAGAGAAGCACTACTGGGAAATTGTACATAACCATAAATCTTTTTTTTTTTCCTCCTCTCTTTTTTTTTTTGGCACTAAACAGACCTTCCCTAAAACACCATTCTTAGAAAACTGTAACCACAGCAAGATTTACTGTCTGAGCATTGTGTTTAATATTTTTCCCATTCATAAAATACTTGTGTGTCTGGACATGAGACTTAGTTTGAAGGGTGTGTTTTGATTCTTGTCTGGCTCATTTAAACTCCTTCTATGTTATGGCTCAAGCAGAGCAGGGGTAAGAATGATGTTCCAGCTCTTCTAACATAGTCTGAATTCCCAGATGTAAAATTCAATTGCATGAGTGCTGGTGAAAAACAAGCACTAAGAAGGGGCGCAAAGACCAGCAAAGTAAATTTATTTTTTTAATTGGGAGCAAAGCAAATTCAATCCTCAGAAAATGCAATATAAGAAGTTTGTATTAGGAGCTTGTTTGTGGAGTGCCTTGATCTCAGCTAGATGAGATGCAGTTGACATTTGGCTGACAAAGCTCTAGGGAAAGCTGGAGGATGGTAAGAAATAAGACATGTGGTGCAATTAGCTGCAGTACCAACCCAGGAATGAAAGTAAACAGGCACAACATGGGGATGAGAGGCTCCTTCAGAATCAAGGTCTAAACTGCTTGAGGATGTAGCAATTCCCCGCTCTGTTGTACATTCTTTGGCAAGCCCCTGTTTGAGTAATTGGTTTGTCTGCTTATAGATCCTGGAGAACTGCAACTGGATTTGGCTTCTTGTCTCTCCTTCCCCATCCCAGTATGTGCTGGGATACGGCACTGTTCCGTGGAACAGCTGCCTCAGCCCACAGCCGCTGAGGCGCTCCAGCTGCAAAGGACCACAGGATTAAAAATTAAACTAATACAGATTTAAGAGCTCTGGATGGGCAGCCTCAGTCTAAATTTTTGAAGAGACTAAGATGACTGCAGGTGTATCAGTTGCTTTTACATCCCTGAGCTTTACTGAATATTACACTGGGCAGAGAAAGGGTCTCTGTTTAGGAACAATTTGTGCTACTTGATGAGGTAACTGTCCAGTCATTTGTCTTCAACAGTTACTCTCATGGGAAAACAATATCTTTTATTGTAATTTTACTCATGGATATCTTGCAGAATTTCCATATTCTCAAGTCCTACCTTCCTAAAGCAAAACTAGCAAAATTTCAGGTTTGTTTGCCTAGCCCCCGAAAAGTTGTAGCAATAATTACAGAAATAAGCAACGACTGCCACATCAGAAGCTAAATGCTGCATCTGAGCTTGTGTGATAACCTTTGGATCTTCCAGCCAGCTCCTCATTTGCTGAGGAGAAGTAGTTTCCTTGGAGAATAATTGGGCCAAAGTAGAACCTGCTAAAATCAACTTAAAGCCATTAGTTTCCCCTTTCAAACAGGAGAATCACATATTACATGCATGTAAGTTTTCCTTTTGAGGTAATGAGCAACGTTAGGTTAATGAAGAAATCATTTCCCTTTCTATGGGGGCTTCTCTTTGGCTACCAGCGATTCCTGTGTTGCTGGTGATGCTGTCTGTATCAGCATCGATAGGGAGCAAGCGGTGGGGGAGGTGGATGGCCATGGACTCAGTGGCACGTCTGAAACAGCAGTTAACTACTCCAAAATGTTTTAAATCACAGAGGAGCATGGTAACGAGAAGGAAGGAAAAACACCAGCCATTGCATAAATGAACCAGAAAGATGCTCTGTTGGGAAAGGCCTTGATTTACCACAGACAAGGAAAAAGCCTAACCAACAGACTGGTAAAGGCAGGGATGCCTGTGAAGCTCAGGGACGACACCAAACCACTACAGCTGGTTGTAGTGCCATCTTTACAGCAGAATGCCATAAGGGATTGCCTGCTATTGCTTAAGGGAATAAATGCTCAGGAGTAAAGATCAGGGACATTTTTGACTCTTTAGAGCCTGAGAAACTATGCACTAGACACCCAAGAAAAAGGTTGTAATTCTACTCTTAGGTGGCCTAAAATTCATAAAGGTTCAGATATCTCCTTTAGCTATGCGTCTAAATAATCAGCCTTAAATTAGCTGCAGTAAGGATCTGATTATTTTTTCTACTGCAGCTTCCTCCCTCTCCCTTTCATATTTTGTGGCAGAGTGCTGTAGACTATTTCTGCAGCTTCAAATTTATGATTAATTGTTCTTAAATTATTAAAGAGTCTCCAAATCATGTGTTCCTTATCTACCTGTAGACACATTTTGTCTACCTTGATCATACTCCTTTTTATTAACCTTGTCCTCAAAGCATAATTTCTCTTGAAATTATTTTATGTCCCTAGAATGTTATGGCAGCCTACGTTTTGCAAAGTGGAGGATTTTAAAAAAAGCCTTTGTCCTTCCTTCTAACAAGAACAGGATGTGCAATAACTTTGGTTTATATAAGCCTTCCTGGAAAGCACGAGAGAAACTCTGGAATCAATAAAAGCTGCAGTGTAATAGTATAAAGAAGTAAACTTTTTGTGAAGGTATGTTGCTGCACGAGGATACATTAAGAAGATGAAACTTCAGGCCTTGGTTTTACAGTAACCGTACAAAACACAATAAATTACTGGGATTGTTCCCTTATGTTGCTTTAGTTAACTGAGTACATTCAGTAGAATAACATTAATATATTGTTTGGCTAAGCACTGATTTATTGCATACAGGAATTAGAGAAACTGATGTCCAAATCTGAAAAGCTGTATCTATTACCTAAAAAATGAAAATAACAAGCCTTACTCGACCTACAATCTTACAGAATTAAGGGCATAAGAGATGCAAAAGCAATAGGATGACATAGAGCAAGCTCCTTTAGGTTCACTTGATGTGCATCACTGCATGCTACCGACACTTATTTATTCAGCTGACACCAGCGAGCCAGGCAAAGCTGTGCCAAAGTTTATTTGCACAGCAATTTTAAACTTGACTCAGTGGTTGGACTGCAGTAATGAACGGTAGGACTTAACAGGAGAGTGAGAAGAACCAGAGAGAAAGTAACAAATCGCCTCTCTTTGCGCCCTCCGTTACGCTCAGTGAGCACAACGGGCACATGCAGCATTTTAAAAACTGGGGTAACGCGAGAACAAATGTTTTCACTGGTCTTCTACTAAGTGTGACGTGAAATAGGAATCAGGAGAACAGCTTGTGCTACAATGCAATATTTCAAAGACATAAACAGTAGATATCTGCCTAGCTCTCATTGCCTTGCTGGCAACCCAGATGGGTATTGCCCCTGGCTCTGTGCTGGTACAATGCAGAGGCTGGTGTTAGTTCCTGCATCTTTGGTACCTTCAAATACATCTTTGGTTACTGAATAACCATGACAGCTTGCTTTGGTGGAATCTATGAATTCACCCTTGGTTTTACTCTAAACTTACAGCAGAATTTGAGACTGTGATTCCTAAGAAACTGGGGAGGAGGGAAAACTTACTCCAACTGTGTTGTCATTTCAAAAATTACACCCAATTTCTCATGCCACAGACAGTTGATAGCTGATCACTTTGCATAGCTCTTCACTGAGTCAGAACACAGCAACTGGCGGTCTGGGCAATGAATCACAATCTCACGGCAGCACACAGCTCACACAGTTATCCTAGAGCTGAACTCTTCCAGATTAACCCATACGCTAATGTGCCTCAATAGGGATTTACTTCATTAAATCAGGACTGAGACCTTTTGTCAGTGAATCATCCATTCCCTTGTAAAGCAGCGTGTGCTACTTGTCTGTATGGCACGACTAGTAATACACACAAAGAGACTGAGGTACTCTTCATCAGGACAAAGGCAGAATAATAATGGTTACAGATATAGATGGATATATATAATATATAATTTAAAATTTTATTTTAAAACTTTGCGCATACACTTCTTCAGCATCCTCCTCTTTTGTTCATTGCACTGAAAAGTTTCAAAAAACACAAAATATATCCCTTTACTAAACATTTTTTGTTCTTGGGTTACAAAAAGATTAACATTTCACAGTCACAAAGCAGAAGTACATTGGTCCAAAGTATCTTCCTCCAGCAGGTCCTCCATTCTTCAGGACATACAAAACCCAGACACAGTTGTACAGATCTCGAAACAAGATGACTTGTCCAATGAAGGAAAGAAAACGGTGGCAGCTATTAAAAAAAAAAATAATAATAATAATCCCAAACCAAAATAAGACACCTATGAAAGAACGCCACCAGCAATGGTTAAAAAAACTCAACAAACAAAACCAAACAAGAGAAAGAAAAAAAGAATGAGAGTGGAGGTGGACAAGGGCATCCTCCTTCAAGTACATCACAGGTAGAAATACAGCAGCACAGTTACAGCAACATTTGGTCTCTCTCTCTATGGTAGCCACATCACTCTGTCTTCATCTAAGACACATGGAGGAAAACTATTTACACACCAACAATGTCAGGGAGGAACAACAATTCCACACAGTTTGCAATTCATGTTTGACACAAAAATGTTGAAAGTATTTGTACAGAAAATGTAAAATAAAAGCAAAACATCGAGGCAGGAAGAAACACAGCAGTTTTGCTTGGAGTGTGTAGTGTTCTTTAAAAACCTAGCAAAAGTTCAAAGCCAAAATCTGCCCAAACATCAAGTGCAGTTCTTCAAAAATATCCTGGAGGCACAGAGCCGACCGTACCTCCCAGACCTCTCTTGTCATATTTTAACATGGAAGTAACTTTAACATGGAAATCCACTGCTAACAGCAGACTCTGACCACTTTTCCTTTAGCTTGTTAGCCCTGTTGTTCTATAGAATTTATGAAAAAAAAACCAAAAACTCTCTCTCCAGCATGAGGCCACTGAACATCAGCCCTCTCAGACAATACACTTTTGTGTTCATGAAGGAAGCATCATTGCATTAATGTACCAGAAGACATTTGTGTATCTCACTTAAAGTGTAAACGAAATTTCTAACTACATTCTTCATCAAATTAAACAAAGAAGATTAGAGGCTGTAGTGCAAGAGAAAAACGTCCAAAATGGCTGTGCTACCTCCTGCAACAGTATTCACATGAGAATGGTAGAAGCTCCTTGGTTTCGAGTTTCTAGAAATGGGACTGGACTAGGCACCAGAAGACAGCGTTACATTGCACTGTCGGCTAACCAGAACTATACATGGCGTACTATTTCCTTTCCTTACAGTTGTCCAAGGAAGGACAAGAACTTGCCTGATTTTCTAAGCCCTGCCTAGGTATTGGCAAGGACACAGCATTGTGCAAGAGCAACGTGAACACAGATGTAATTCAGGACTGAGGTTCCTTGCAACTGAGGCTTAAACAATTTTGGATATTAAGGGAACTTCACTGGCAAAAAAACCCATGGTGCTGCTGGCATCAGGCACTAACTAAGATGATGTGCCAAGGATCTAAAATTTGGAGTTGGTGCCTAACTTGCTCCAGTTTGAGGCAGCGAGCTGTCTGCTCCTAACGCCAGCGCTTCACTGAGCCCGAGAGCAGCTGCAAGTCTGCATGTGGCAATATCCATCCTCTGCCTAGCTGAAAAATGGTTTTGAGCACCACGGATCCTCCCTGCCATCAGTGGTTTCTCATGTTGTGACTCCCAAAATAATTCAACCTATAAAGGAAATTGGAAATGCTTTTAATTATATTTGCTTCTCACACAATACCTCCCCAAGAAGTGACTCCTGCCTCCTATTTACATGAGGCTTTGGTGTGTATATGTATTTATACCATGCCTTGAAGCAGAGCACAGACCACAGGGCAGGCACGTAGGAAGCTCCTAGTGAAAGCAGATAGCAGTGGAAGCCCAAATACTAACGCAGCATATCAGAGATGTACCGGAGACGCTCTAGGGAGGCAAGCGTGTAATTGTATAACAGATAGTTTGTAAAAAGGCAAAACAGAAAGCATCACAGCATAGTTTCAGTCACATATATCTGAGTAGCAAACTTTTTATTATCCTTTAAAGTTCTCAAAATTTATTAATTGATGCTAATTGATATTGTCAATACGACACTCTACTTCTGTGCTTTCCAGGAGAGTGTGTGATAGCTAGCACAACTCCACCTGGGCAGAGCTGCTGCAGAGAACAGGGTGACTGACAGCAATACCTCAGATGACCAACAAATGTATTGGAGGCTGATTCACAAGGCCATACCGGCGCCCACGAGATTTTGCTCTGAGAAGTCACCAGCCAGTTTGCTCCACCAAGTCATGCACTCTGCTAACCCGTTTCTCCAGGGGTACGTTTAAAAACACCCCTGAGCGAGAAGGTGCATTTTCCATTGCCTTGAAATTACGCTTTCAAACTTTGGCAAATGCTACACTGGAAATTTATTTCCACCACATTGTACTCAGTGGTTTTATAAAGACTGGTATGCGTGTTGACACCACATTACCAAATAATGAAGATTAACAACACATGGGCACTGAAATAGTTGACTCAGGGTTCTAGTTGGTACCAGCAAGCACCAGGTTCTTTGCTGTTCAGACGACTCTGCTGGAGTCGCCAGCGTTAGTTTCTTTGTGAAAGAGGCTCTGAATTGCTAGAGGACTACACAACTGCATTTGTGAAGACACAACAGGAGTTACACAGAGCATGAAAAGCATGTTTAGAAGTTTATTAGGCCAAAAAAAAAAAAAAAGTGCAAGAGAAGACCTCTTGGTTAAGCTTTAAAACATATGAGGGGCCATGTGAAAAATATTTACACTCCAAACCTCTCTTTTCACCCAGCTGCATACAGAAAAAGAGGTAAAGGAAAAAAATAAGGAAAGGATAAAGCATGACAACACATACTCAGATACGCCATTGATTTATGCTGAAGCTCTAGAATATAAAACATCTGTGTTCTGCACAGCTTTATCACATGCAAGCACCGGGGAATGCACAGAACAGTTTTCAGGCTAAAATCGTGCAGTTTGCTGCACATTTGAGCCATTACACACTCTGCATTGCCCCCTCCCAACCTGAAACTCCTACTGGGTCTAGAGATTTAGAGCAAGGGTAGTTTAAATCCACTGAGACTGTTGCGCATGTACTTCCGGATGCAATCAAGTAAAGCATCTGGGCAGCTACACCGCACATGCGCTGCGCCGTGTTTACATAGCACATTATAAATTACAAAACTGGCAAGCTCTAGACCACGCCTGTCCAGGAGAGAGTCTGCAAAGGGCACAGCATCCTCCTTCTCCTTCAGAAAGGACACACCACTTGTTGTGTGAGCTGCCTAGCCAGTGCCCTACAGTTGTGTCAGCCCCCTACCTTTTGGCTATCCAAGAAGTACAAGCCAGATCCACAGCTCCAAAAGAACGTGGGACTGGGGCAAGTCAGGTTGAATTTGGCTTCCCAGCCAATATACCTGCCTATACGCTACAGCCTCCTGATTTTGGTTTTTCTTCAATTTCGGCCAATGAAGTAAGAGAGCTGCCTGCTTGAAGAACAGGCAGCCAGGTTAAGCTGAAGATTTGCTCAGTTGTTTCCCTCTTGGACTACCACTTTCACTCCGATAATGTTTTACTCACATTTTCTTTGTTTAAATTGATTCATCACTGCTAAGAAAAGAGCTGCTAAAGCTAGGCTAGGGCTGGTATCTATCACAGTCATCTTTTGATCCTTGACTACAGTCCTCAATACCAAGAGGACAAAGTTATAAGCTGTCACTTTCTGATCACCGAGTCAAGCAGGCAAAGGTATACTGAATAATAAGTGAGGCAGGAAGAAATGAAACGACTTTTAAATAGATCCCTATCTGGGTATCCAAATTGACAATGAGAACAATACCACCGGTTCAAGTAGGAATCCAACTAAAGTCCACTCAGAAGCCCAAATAAATTCACTGAATCCTAACTGATGCAAAAGCTGTATGGTCAGGGATCCTTTCAACAGGATAAAGCAGGCAGAACCACTCGGTGAATGAAAATCTCTGATCCCGAAGAAACCATGGCCTCCAGGTAAACATCACATAAAGCTGAGTTTGCATGCTCTGTATAATCATGGTATACACACAACAGGGAATCTTGACAAATAACTCCTCACACCAGAATAAATCTTGCCATACAGGACTGTGAGCTCTTTCTCCTGGACAATTTTGCAGGTGGCTGTTTTAGCTGCAGTAAACAGGCACACTCACTCGGAAAACAATTTCAGTTTTCCTACTAAAATACAGGAGTATAGTCTACTGAAGAGGAGACAGGAGAGGAAAATGGGGGTTCGAAGGATTACACAAGTTTGAAGTTGTCCATAAGTAAGTCATGAATGCAACTTTTTGAAAGAAGGAAACTCTTGAGTCTCATATATGTATATATAGGTATTTTTAAATGAGATGTGACTCAAGTCACCTTGTGAATATTTGGGGGTAGATTTCAGGAGCCTCCTTGGCTTCTGATACCTACTTCTACTTTCACAACTGAAATGGCTCTTCCAAGCTACATGGTAAACGGAGAAAAAAAATAATATAATTCCCCACCTGGAGGGACGACAGAATCCATAATATGCTAGCAGCATTTAAATCCCATTCCTGTTAAGCACCAAAACCATTTCTATAGGGAAACTGTAATCTTAAGGGTTATCTTTAATCATATACAGTATATGTGCAGAGCCCTACCTTTCGGGCAGAAGAATACCCCTCCAGCATTAGTTTTTAATAGATTACATCAGTTGGAAGTGTCCTGGTCAGATCACCAAAAACATATTGTCTCTTACAGGCCCTTCCCAAAAAGATGCCCATCTATAACCACTCTTGATGCTACTTTCACGACTGTTTGTTCCCGTGTATTAAAGGGATGACGTAGACAGAGATGTCGTCTCCAGAGCCCAGCCTGTCGTTGGATATTCGCCAGCCCCGGTCCTTCAGCACTCCCCTGGCTCGCATCACCAGGTCCTGCGCCGCCAGCGTGTACCTGTGGAAAAGGCAGAACACAGCCAGGGAGTGCTCGTCTTCATGAGGGAAGTGGATTTCACAGCCTGCCAGGTTTACTGGTGTGAGGCACCAGGACAAGCTTCCCAGTGTTTTCGAAGCAGGCAGGAGAAACGCAAATCACGGCACAACTGCAAAGCAACCCCTTCCAGCAGAATCTGAAGGTATCTGACAGGCACTGATCGATGAAAAAGTCACCCATCATTTCGGGTGCCCAGCTTCACAAGTTTTCAGAAAAACATTAAAACACTTGCCTTAACAAATCTGCTTTCTAGGAGTAGTCTGAAAAAACTGAGGATCCAAAATAACACCACTTGTTGAAAACTACACACTTGTGGACTGAAACATCTGAAGGTAAACACAGGTCGACTATTTCAGAGACAAACCAGAACAAAGAAAGTGATTTGAAAGTAACAGAGCACTAAAAATAAAATCCAAATTACACTTTAAACCAACTAGACTAACTTGTCTGTTTTTCTTGACCATAAGAATGTTTTTTAAACATCTTTTATTCTGAAACTGGAAAAAGAAATCTACAGTTAATACAGCCAGATTAAGGGAGTCCCACAGTCCTTTCACATTTATGAATTCAATGAAAACTGTGTGAATGTGAGTTGTCAAGTACTTAATTTAGTGAAAAACCCAAGCTTCATGTTGCTTCAAAACTCACAGCCTGTGCTGGGCTGAGCGGCACTGGATTTATGGGAGTTATTTTCTGTCCTGAAAAAAATAACAGATGCTGCTTGGGGGCAGAAGGGTGTCAGAGTCCAAAAGGTGGTGCATGACAGTGCTCCGTCACGTGCTCTGACATGTTCTCCCCTATCGTTTTACCTGCTGTTACTAGATCAACACATCCGTGTACTCATTTAGAAGTTTCCTCCAAAAGAAATCTCATTATGGGTGAACAGCTATTGTCACGTGTTTTTCCTCATCAGTCCAACACCTGGCTGAGATGTTTTGAATTTGGCTGGGCAGAGGCAAGCTTTTTGATGATTTTATAATTAAAAATTAATAGAACAGTTAAAAGCCTGACAGGAAAAAACAGTTCCATATTGTGTCTGCCTGTGTTTTATCTGAAGCATAAGTATCAACCTCCAAGAAGACGCGGAGCTCTATGAAGCCAAACTCAGAAGCAAAGCACACCTCTGCAGTTTCCAGAAACCAGGAAGGACAGGAAGGGTTTGCATTTCAAGACTCCCTTTTCTAGGGAGGATCCTTGGCCAGAAATGATCTTCCCAGATCCCATCTGAGGAACAGGAAAGAACAGTATCTCCATTGATCAGAAGTGGGGGAGGGGGCGGAGCTTATTAAGTGAGTATCCAGGACTCTTCTAAGCCCAGAATTTTTCACCAGAGAATGCATTATTAGATGGTAATTTCTATCAGTAGAGACTTTGGGAATAAAAGAAGAAAAAAACCCTAATTACATTCTGTTTCTACAATTTTGGTGCCTTAAACTCCACGATTCCTTTGAACCAAGGGTAGATTTATTCGCTGTACTAGAAAGATTTCTTCAATGCAAATAAACCAACATTTGACTACCAGAAAGGTTTGACGTTAAATCCAAGTAATGTTGTACAGAAGCAACGCACCCCCTGCTCCTAACGGTACTGAGTGATGAAATTTCCAGCCCTCACTAGTTTTGACAGAAGATTGACTTTTAGCGATAAGAGGAGGGCCCAAGGCATGAACTGTAACACACGCGCTTGCACACACATGTGCACTCTGTCCGCAGGTTCCACATAAGTCTGTACCATCGACCTCGAGGTATAAAATGGCAGGATGTAACAAGAAGCACTGCCGCTATTGTCCTAATGCAACATGAAATTTATTTTCTAAGGGGAAAAAAACCAAACATACATATTTGCACTCACAGATCCCAAATCCCCAAATCAGATGCAGGGCTAAGGAACAAAAGGACTCCACGAGGCAAGGGAGAAACTGGAATATTTACTCACAGCATGTCTGATACTGAGTGAATTTTGGCTAGAACATCTCTTCCAAGGATTTCTCAGCTATTGTCAGAATTTAGGAGAAGAAAATACCCATCACTCTGGAAGAAATCTTTGTCTTCCTCTTTTTTCTAATTAACAAGGGCTCCCCACATCTAAAGAGTATAAAGGAATGAGTATTGCTCTTGATTGAGCAAAGCTTTTGCTACTTAATGTTTGGAGAGGGCAAGATAAAATAAAAGGAATTTTAATAAACCAGAAATTCTCTCGTAGACAGACTGTGAAATACACAAGAAAACCAGCACATCGAAGCAAAGGAAAAGGAAGAGGTGAAGGCAGCAGCGAGGTAACATATTCCTCTCCTTGTGTAGAGCTGAATCTAAGCGATGCTGTTCAACTTGGCACTAGAGGAGATAGGGTGAGTCTCTTGTACCTGGAGATGAATAGCAGCAGCAGTCCATTACTGAATGCTTTATTCTCCAGTGCTGTGAACTTGGGATTCAGCTGTCGAGACAGCATTAGAGAACTGCTGAAGTAGTTTTAAAGTATCCACTTCCTCCTAATGAACAGCTTCGCTGGAATATAACTTTTGTGTTTTAAGAATAAATATATATGGGTTTTTTTCTTCTGCTGAAGCTTTCAGCATTGATCAGTGAAAGTATTGCAGGAGAAATGGTGACAGTGGGGGAAATGTGCTGCTGTCTGAGCAGCTTCTTATCTTCTCACACCCAGCAGAGGTGGAGCAACTCCCCAGCATCCTCATAAATCTCTAGCTAGTGTGAGAGAGAGAGTGAGAGGGAACGAGAAAGGACAGGAGGGAGGACAAGAAATAAAAGATTCCCAAGGTCAGTGGGTAAACCTGCATAAGTGCAGCTGAAGGAAGCGGGCAAGAGTCATGCTTCTCTATCTTCATACCTCTTCAGAGAGATGATGTATGGAAAGCAGCAGTGTGTCACTACCACCTGTTCTTCACTCAGGGTCCCCGTCATGCTCTTGTCTGCCACAATACCCGTAAGAAATGAGCTGGCTGAAATCCAGCTCCACCCCAGCTTCTTCACGCCATCGCAGCCTTTGTGGAGGAACTGTTCTCTAATCAAGTCTGTGCCCATCATCCGCTGCCCAAATCCCCTGAGGCTGCGTCTGCATGTCTGGGTGAAGACAGACCCGAGGACTTTGCTCTCCCTGCACTTGAAGATGCCCAGGCACATGCTATGTTTGACAGGATTCAAAGATGTTTTTCTGCGGATAACAAACACTCACAGTTCTGACAGTAAATATCAGCAGGAGAGAGTCCCAAGAGCATTGCCGAGGGCTGTAAGCTCTTACCCATCAGGCTATAAAATGACTTCTAATTCAAATGGGAGGGATATTGTTCCCTCAAAGAGCTAATTACATAACAGAGAAGTACTCTGCAGCTCTAAAATCTTCCTCCCTAGTGTTGGGGGTTTTTTTCTTTCCTTTTTTTTTCTTTTTTTTTTTTAAATATGCTGCTGTCAGGGAGTAAGTAGGCTACTGGGTCAGGCGGATCCAGAGTCTGCGCCACAGGTAGGTTCTCCAGAAGACCACAGCATTACCAAACCCAGGGGGCAAGTCTCTTACGTTCTGACAAGTCTTCTACATCCCTGGAGATTTCACATTTCCAGCTGATCACCTCACCACAGACTATGTGACTACACCCATCACAGAACCTGACATTTTGTGGGATAACGTTTCCTTTAAACATAACGTTGATAATACAGCAAACAAGATTTTCCTGTCACTGACTAGTGAGAGGAATGAAGGCAGCTCCATAGTCTGAGCTGCTACGCTATTGTAAATTCATTAGTTATACTTCATTTGGATCACTGTGAAGTAATTACGTAAAACCTCTCACACAGTACTTTAAACCCTTTAAATATTCTTTACAACCAAGCAGCAAGAGCAATTCCACAAAGGTAATTTTCATAAATATCATTGTAAACTATATGAGGGACTGCTCTAATTACCTTTTGCAAGCTGGCACGTGAAATGTCTTGCCACCACTATTTGTAAGCCTCTAAATGACCTGGCACAAAGTTACTTAAAAGAACAAATTAATTTTCAATTCAGATGTCCATTCATAGACCAGTAGGTCAAACACTAATAAATGTGTTTGTTCTAACTCATAATACAGCAGGCCCAGGTCTGGCGTATGTTTTACTCACGCTGGCACAAACAGGGACTAATCCCCCACAATTACTGGGGTAAGACCAGCACAAACAAATCGAAATGAAACAAAGAAAATAGCTTTTTTTTTTTTTTTTGCTTTAGTAGCTCTGATTTCTGTGAGTGTTTTATAATGGACGAAAAATTACTCACCTAACAAGTCAAAAGATCGAACAAAGAATTCCCATTCCTACTACAGCAAACATGGCCATCACCAGCTTTGGAAAGACCAAAAGGAACAAGACAGACTCAACACACCCAGACTGTATTCACAACAGACAGGACCAGCAAGGACGGCGGGAGGAGTCAGCCTTTCCCAATTACTAGATGAGAATGGAGACAGAGCAGGGCAGAGGTATTACATTTTACCAGATGCCTTTGCAAGAGGAGACTCAGGGGTACAGAAATGAGAGCAAAAGCTCACTAGCACCTCTGAATGGTGCTGGGGAGTAATGGGAAGTAGACTGGTTGGGTCATGCCCTCCAACCTTAAATTAATGGCGTATCTGCATAGCACAGTGCCAGATGCCCTGGCAGGGTCCCTCGCTAATCCTGCCCAATCTCCTCCCAGAGAGGGGGCAGAGACACTTCCATATCTTGCTGAAGTAGAGACAGTCCTGACTGTCATTCATACCACATCTCCTCTTCAGCGCAAAGAGGTGGGGAAGATCAAAATACTGCCGTTGCAGCTTCATGCTAACCATTCATTTGCCTGAAGACCGAGCACTTCCAGCAAAACATTGCTTTGCATTCCATGTTTGTAAGTATCAGGGCAAGAAAATAATGCTCACGAGTTACTTTGGAGCTGCTCTCACTTTAAAACCCAAGTGACTGTCAGGGTGTCCCAGTTACGTTCCTTGTTTGCTGATGGAGAACAGGGCTGACCCCGTGAAGATGACCACTTAGAAACATAAAAAACACCAAGCGTTTTGAGATGGGTTCCCCCATGTCCTCAAGAGTTGTCACATCTAAACAACTGTAACTTGAGCCCTCGCACCATCCCATGTGTTTTCACTTGGATGCCAAGATATCCCAGAGCTTATCTCTGAAGCTCCGCTTTCCACAGCCAACTGGGGATGCATAAAAGCTCTTTCCCTCACTCTCAGCCCAGGGTGAGGGCAGAAGACAGCGACAGCCAGGCCTGAACTCAGGAGCAACACACACTTCCCTTCCTGAACAGTCCCTAGGGAAGGATAAAGCCCTTTCCATTTTCACAGTCCTCCCTTTTATAAGCAAGAGACTTCGGATCTCTAGGGTAATGTTTTAATTCACAGCGATACTGAACTCAGCAACAGACAGACTGACGGACTCACTCAAGGCAGCGCTTTGGCTATTGTTTGGGTACTTGTTTGATGGTATGTTTTAAAGAGAGCAACTGATCAAGTAAGAGGTGATAAAGACAGGGAAATTAAGATGATGAGGTAGGTTAAAATTGTGAAATGAAACAGACTCCAACTAAACGAAACAGTCAAACTTTGCACCTATTTCCACCTATTTTGTCACCACACCTGTCCTGCAGCTGGTAGCACTGAGTATCCCCTACTGAAGGTGGGTTTAAAGGTCATGGCATGACCAGGAATGAGTCATACATACATACAGTGACAGAGGGCGAGATATATGCTGATGATGTCCTAGTGAGAAACAATCTTTAGCATTAAGGGACTACCCAGACAAGAGTTGAGTGGAAAGCTGCTGGAGAGAGAGACCTGTTGCAATGTTCTTCTAAGATCTCAGCCTCCTATAGTTTCCACAGGACCTAGCAGAGCAAACAAAATAGATCCCATGCCAACATACTGTGACCCCACAACTTTTCCTTTGAAGGCAGGCAATTCTGAGTTACAACAGAAAAAAAACGAAACCACCAGAACCCCACATTTGCTGTAGAGGCTACACCCAACTTATAAAAATGTCTTTTAATTTCTGCATCTTTACTGAATGTTACTCATATCATACTTTCTACAAAACTACATTACCAAAAAGCACTAATTCTACAAAGAAGCTAAAAAGTCAGGGATGAGTACAAACCTGTGGGGATCATCAGGGTCACAGTTTGGTAGAAAGTTAGTGACAGCTTCTGCTACTTCTTCATTTAACAGCACATCCCAGAGTCCATCAGTAGCTAGGATCAGAACATCATCTGGCCCATGCTCATACTGCAGGAGGTCATAGACTCTTACCTAAAACAAAAAAAACCCAGGAGACATTCATGAAGGAAGAGACCGTCAGACCTGTTTGTGAAACATTGCTGAGTTTGGCTGTGAACTAGCAGGTTTGGCCAGGGCACTGAAATACCTCTCCTGCAGCACTGCTGGGGTCTGTTTCCAATTTAGCCCGTGAGCCGGTAACTCTTCCCAACCCGGCTCGGTGTGGCTCAAGTGCCAGGATGGAAGCAAGTGTTCCTGAGCAAGGCTGTAAGGCACCGCGCTGCCTGCTGCCAGCAGTGCTTGGAGCCTCCCCCTCCCAGAAGCCTGGTTTGGCATGTGAGGCTCTTCCCCATCATTGGCAGGACTAGTGATATGGAAGCTGAATAATTTATTTGATGAATTTTTGATATTTTCTAATAAAATATTCACAAATAATTGTTTTCACTATTTGTCCAGATCCATTTAACTCTGCAGATAAATTGCACATGTTTGGAAATGCCTGTGTTGCAGAAGGCATCACATTCATTTTTCTAGACCTGAGGCAGCCACTGCGCTCAAGAATTACACCTGAGTAAGCAAGTAGTTCGATGAAATGGAGAGAAATTACCTGCCAGTTACGTGTATCTGTAAGGAGTTCAGTGGGTACAGACCAGTTCAAGATCTGCACAAAAGTGAACCCCAAGCTTATTCACACTTATCCACGCTGGCTTCACCTCATCAGTTTGCAGCCACAGTCAGGCTGACCACTGCTGTTGGTATCTCCTTAACACCCTCTGCCTTTACAGCGACTTCCACTGTCCTCTTCCCGATGAGGCTGAGGAAAGCCAGGAGCAGAGGGGACAGACACTGCGGTGGGGGGCGGCAGGCCGTCAGCTGAGCAACAATATGAGCAAACATCATGGTAAGGGTTTGAAAACGAGCCTTTAGTTGGGTGTAACTCTCCCTCCGGCACACGCCACATTCGAGCTGACAAACCGCCTGCAATTCCCAGGCTGTGTAGGGGAGCCGTTAGAAAGCACTCACGGAGCACTTTAATTACCACAGCAACAACCACAGTTTGAAAGAAGTGTGACAACCTTGGCAAGGCAGACAGGAGGAAATGATCATCTGTACTGAAGTTTGGAAATGGTGCCCCTCGTCATGCACCCTGCTCCGGCGTCGGGCTCCACTAACAGCAGCTGCAGTCGGGAAATTTGTCGGGACAAGCACTTGGCATAACTGGAAAATACGAGCTGTTTTATTCTCCCTCCTAGTGCATTCTCCCTTTAGGAGCCATGGAGCAGGCAATGCACATAAAATGCCTGGACCTTTTAATGTAATTATGATTTTATGGGACTGCAACCAGTACTGGAGGAAAAAAAATAATAAAAAAAAAAACCACCTAGACCTGACTGCTAATCCTTACTTGTTCGCCTTTCACTCAAAAGCGCAAGAAGGTCATTTGTAAAATGTAACCTTTACTTCATTATCTAAGGTAGCAGCTGAATAAGGACTTTGGAGAGGATTAAAGTCAAGGCAAGATACTCTCTTCATTACAGCATATCTCCTTATTCAGACTGAGTGGGAATACTGTTACAGAAAAGATCCCTGTATGCAGCACAGCTCTTCTCTCAAGCCCATTGCACAGAAACCAGTAGTTGTCATAGTTCCCCATTCCCCAAAATTTAGTTCAGCCTATAACAGCCCAGGGTTTCAACTCAGAAATCACTGGGGTGTGGGGAGTAAGTTAGCCAACACAGCCATCAATAAGCAGCACGTGTTCTGGTCAGATCTCTTGGGTATGTACTGGGCAAGTATTTGAGAGAGCATTGGGGTTAATGCTGAGAGATGCACTCAGCAGGAAGCCCGCTGTAGGAATAACCAAACTTCAAACATAAGCACAAGGAAAAAACACATCTACCATGGCCCTCCCACCCAGGCAAAGTACAACACTACACCACAAGAGCCTTTTTTGCAGCGTCGGAGGGGGAGAAGACAGAAAACCAAGACCACGCATCATTGATTTGAATCCTCCTGAAATGAACAATCTTGTCTGACTGAGGAGCAGCACTGGTGCAGATAGGAAACTCAAAGCTACCTCCAGCCAATCCACAGGTCAAAAGGTCCAAATCTTTGGGGTAGCACAATGCTAGAGCAACACCAGGAACAGATCATTTTACCGATAGCATGTTTAGTTTTGGGGGGAAAAAAAAAAAAAAGCAATCAGTGATCTTATGGATAATCTGGGAACAAGGTAGTTCATTTCCTAAAAGCAAAAGCTTTGTGAATTGAGCACCTCCAGAAAGGGATGTTACTGAGAAGGAACTAGATGTCAGAAGAGGTGCAGAGAAGGGCGGTGGGGTGAGCAATAAGGGATGCTACGCTGGTACCCAGGCTAAGGAAAAGAGAATGTCAAGGTAACAGGAGGCAAGCTTGGGACAACTTCAGGTAAGATTCTTGTATACCAGGACCAGGTAGCATATGCAACAAAATGTTCACTGAAAGGCAGCTTTGTCTACCTTCCAACTACTGCAGCAGCAACACATCATGGCAGCCATGTCCACACAATACTTAAGAGAAAGAGAAAATTAAGCTTTTTCTTTCTGCCATTCCTCAGATTTCTAAAATACAGCTGCAGGTGCCCCTTGCATGTTGCTGACAAAAATGACTTAATTTAGAGCTGTCCAGTCGATTGTAGGTTCAGGTTATGCTCACAGACTGCCTTGCCCAGGCACAGAAACAAGCCCGCTCCTAACCCTTCACTTTTCTGCTAGCAGCTTTGTTCTAGCTCTTATTTTCAGTGGGGCTCTCTTGCAGTAGCAACACGTGCCTCCAGCTGGATGCGGAACAGTGCGACAGCAGAGTCCCCGGAGGCACACAGGTTGGGGCAGCACCACCAAGGTGTGTGTAACAGATGCTCAGACCAACAGAGCTCACTGAACACCCACTCCACACACCTCATGTTGTGCAACACCCCATAACATACTCTACACACGCCATACAAAAAAGGTGAGGGAGTGTGATATGCCAGAGTTTCAGAAAGACAAGCAGAGATCCAGGGAGTTTCTTAAGTGCCTGCAACAGCAAGCAACCCCACAGCCCTGTAAATCTTACGTGATCGAAAACAGCTTTTTGCCTCCAATGGAAATTACTACTTTTAAAATTTTATTTATTTATTTATTTTTCATTCCAGAGCCAACCTACCTAATGACTGCCTCCTTCCCATAGCTATATTTCACAAACTAAATAACAGCGAGGTTTAAGCAATGTTCTGTCTGTGGCATAAGCTTGCACAAAGCTGCCCACGCTGCAAAACAGTATTACGTAGCCCCACCACTGCAGATGACGGCTGGCCAGACACCATCCAGCAGCGTAGCCACTTCCCTAACTAGTGGTGCACCCTTGACAAATTTCCTACCAATTCCACCCCAAATCTTCAATCTTTCCTTCATGACTCATTGCTTCTGCAGCCAGACGTCAATCCTGATAGTGCCCCACAGAACTCGTGTCCTCTGTCTCAAACACCTTGGGCCACCTGTGCTCCTGTCCTCTGCCTCATGTGCTGTCCCCAAAAGCCTTGCCACCAACTCCCCCCAGCCTCCTAGCCCCTTCTGTGCTGTACTGGCAAACTTTCTCACTGTAACACCTTTCTGAAGCATCAGGGCAGCCCTCAAAGGAGCCCAGTTTGGTCACCGTATTTCTATCATCCACTGATGTCTTACTTGATGTAGAGCAGCTGATCCATTAACTAGCTAAACTTGACTTTAGTCACCAGAAAATGTAAAAAGACAACTATAAGGAAGGAGCATCAGAACCTTAGTAGCACAGGCATCCATGACAATAAGCACTGGGTTACACTATATTTTATCTTGACTGGTACTTACAGATCTCTGCTGATAGGTAACAGCGGATACACACCACTACAGCACACAGTCACACAGGACATCTTTCTGTACATGCCTTACGCAGTTTGTCACATAACGCCTTTCTTCAATCCAGATATTTGTTTCTCATATTGCTCACCTAAGTGTAGTCAAGAGCGCTGAGAAAAATGCTCTGGGCAAGCAACGAACAAACAGGTGGGCTGGTTTTATATTTACATTTCAAACAGATCTACCCACTGGACAAAACCTGCGTTTGGCTGCCGAAAAGGACCACAGCAGCTCTGCAAAGACACTGCGGCTTGTTTGCCAGGTTTGTTTTTAAGAGGCAGCCAACGCGAGTCCCTGCAGCTCAAAAACCGTTCACAACAGAGTGACATGTGAGCCTGCAGCCACCTGAGGTGCTCCTCAGCAGCCAGCCCTGGGGGAATTCAAGCCAAACAACAGCCCGCACTCACTTGCCTGCACTATTGATCAACTCGGCTACTTCAATAAATTAAGCCCTTTCTTAATTGTATCGTCCCTTTTTATGCGCAGTGTTATCCAGCACAGCTTCGCTGGCAAACGACGAGATCTTTCAATACCACCCTCCAAGTAATTTATATGTAAATAATAAAAAGCGGGTCCCAACACTGCTCCCTGCAGCACTCACCAATTAATCTCCTTTTAGCTTTTTACTGCCACCCTTTGTTTCCTGCCCTTTAGCCAATTTCCAGTAGACTGTGCCAACTTTCCACTTAGTCTGTAGCTTCATATCTTTTATATTAATAACCTGTGAGGCAGAACAGTTTCTCAAACGTTTTCTGAGAAATCAAAGTGCTCATGCAAGACCATCTACTGCATTTATTATTATTATTTTTTTAATTCTCTGGTAGACATAACCCCGAAGGACTTCAAGCTACTAAAGTGTGATGTTTGTTACTTGAAACCACCTTGACTCCCTTTGATCACACCGTACTTCTCTAAGTCTTTGCCTTGCTTGTTCCTTTAAACGGTGTAATTCCTAAAGATTTCTCCAGAAGGCAGATGTGAATCTAAAATGGTCTCCTTTGACATATTTGTGGAGTTGTCAGAAAGATTTTACTAACACAATGGAAGGAGAAAAATTCTCCTTCATTACCTTCTTATCATTTGCTGTAGTGGCTGGCTTCAGGTTCATCGCTGGCAAGGGCCAAATGCTGCTTGCTGCGAGAGCCACAGCTCTCCCATCAAACGGCTGAGCTGCTGTTCGAAAAATTTCAGGATGAAATTCTGCTTTTCAGCTGCAACAAGGCAGATCTTGCTGAGCTTTAAAAAGCAGAATTTCCTGCTGAAAGCTTTCAAATGAACTGTTCCATTATGAAAAATAAATATTTAATTCCATGCCAGAGAGCCTCAGCCATAGCTTGCCTGCTTTGTGCTACTCCAGTTCATTATAAAAGGCTCAATTCTCTAGAGCTCACCAACCTGCAGAAGTCCTCCAAATCTGGTCTCGTAACAGCTGAGCCACTGAATCCTGATTACATTTGTCAGTCTTGGCTACATGACTTCTCCCATACCCTGGCACTCTATCAAAGTATCATTTCACACCATCCTCAAATTACTTCTATATGCCTATTTCTGGATGTAGTCTAAGAGATGCCTACCTTTCCTTCAGCTAAATTGTGGTGTACATGGCATACCAGAGATTTGTCACGCTGGAAGTAAAATATTCTGAAAACTCACCACATTGCCCCCAACTTGGGAAGGGATGCTGTAATTACGGCACAGAAACAGAAGCCAGAGGACTTGGATCCTCCCTCTGCCACGACTCACTGTGCTCCTTAATTTCCTGTGCCTCCCCTTTTCCAGGTCTGGAAACCAGACATTGTGATTCCCTACCTCTATATAAACAATTTGAAATCCAATGCTGCACAAGGGCCAAATATGACTGCTGCTTGATGCCACTGCCTTTTCTTCCAAGTGCCAAACTTCCCAGATGGCGGCATAAAGACATTGTTTCTTAATGTTGGTTTCTGTGCAAGGTGCACTGTCCACGTATGGACAGAACAAGTCAGGGAAAAACATGAGGAGATAAAGCACTGGGGATCTCTCTGGGAAGAGAAGGAAGAGATGATTAAGAGAAGGAGGTCCAATGGAAAGCCAGTTGGAGCATATATTCCTTCCTAATAAAACTCAGGGCTTTTTTTGCCAGTATCTCTAAATCGAGGTGGCTGGTGCTCTGTCTTTCCTCCTCCTGCCCTCGTACATTTCTGCTGAATTTAGCTGTGAAGGGAATGTGGAAACAAAGCCAATTTTGCTTCCCTTTTGCGAAGCAGTTAAGAGATCCTGAAACGTGGATAGCATACGAACTGGATGTCATATTCCAGAATTTGAACACGTACAGACACACTCCACACAAATCAGAAAAGCCCATGAGAAGCTTTGGTTTATACACACAGACAAATACTGCAGCAGCAATTGGCAGAGATGATACTGCTGAGATACTGTGCTGCAGCCATTACGTACCCCAGAAATGCTGGGTCTCAGCATGCCAGAAAGAAAAATAAATAGGTAGAATTGCATCATTTCGCTGGCACTAAAGAAATCCATCACAGTGATGAGGGCAGAGCTGCTGCCTGCCTGCCTGGCTGAGGAGAACAGGAGCAGGTCCCAAGTGAGGGATACCACACATTCAAAGGGGGGAGAGGGAAGGTACTGGATTGGCAGCAAGGAAACACGAAGAAGGGGCTGTCTGTAGATCTCCCCCTTTTCTTCAGGGCCAGGATCTCTCAGCAAATCTTTATTTTTAAAGTCTCAAAGATGTTCTATGCGAGGTTAATATAATAATTTGGTTCCTTCCTAGCAGTATGATGTCATTTGTGTATTTTCATTCTCTCGCACTGTTATAAAAATCAATAAATTCAAGGTCAAATGCTGGGTATGGTTAAAACTCCAGCAAGCCAGTTGACAGTGGACGGCTCTCAGCATTTGGGCCATGGAAGTAAAGCCTCCTTGTTTTGTGCTGTCACCAGATGGTTTGCCCTTACTTAATATTTGTCATCTGTTCCTTGACATAGGAACAGGAATGCAGTTACAGAGGAAAAAAAAAAGCAAGGTTTGCATGTTTCTTGTTAACAAATACATTCAAATCCCTTTGGAAGGCCTGATATCCTTCACTGCAAGGTCTCCGGTGGTCAAAAACTGGAATTGTTTGTGGGGAGGCAAGTCAAAATGATGGAGGCATTTAAAACTACCCCTAACACAAAAACTGCATAATCCCTTCATTATGCCATCATTTGGGAATGCACACTGTCATTCCTGCCATTATTTGGTGTTTGCACAAAATCATCACAAAGAATTAAGAAGGGGAGGTGAAGGGGCAGACAGATGGAAGCAGAAAGCACTCTTCCAATCGCTCTTGGCATTTTCCTGCTTAAGAGTTGACCTGGTATCCTCTGTGTAATGCAGGGTACTACGCTACCATGGAAGACATCCAGTGCTCCCTTCTGGAGAACACAGATTTACATCAGCTTCTGTGAAGACAGCATGATCTAGGCCTCAAGGGGAGCCGGAGCACATCAAGGTGGGGAGAGATGGGTGCCTGTGACACTGAATGGTGAGGCTATGGGATAACCGTAGACCATGGAGTGAGGAGGCATCACTGCTCTGCCAGGGGTGTGGAGCAACCAGAGCCAGGGTACACAGCTGGGGAGTTTATACTGTTCCTACTATGTGGATGTTACTTACGTGCTGCGCCTTTGGGAAGGGCAGCATGTTACCTGGATTGGACCACAATCAGAATGGACCATTTGGGAAGAACAAATAAAGCACATTAAGTATATTTGTTTCTCTCCCACAAATCAGATAGTTGAACTTTGGCTGTTTTACCTCAGGAGATGAGGACAGGAAAGGTTTGATGTATATATTGGAGTCGTGCACTTTCAGGTCATGGTCTCCCAGTCCTCGGGTCACTCCAATTGTTGCCATAACCCGAGCCTGGAAATAAAGAAAAGTAATGGGATCAAATATTGTTAGATGCACTGTATCAATAGGGAAAGAGATAATGTTCCTACTACATAACTGCTACAGTTACAGGTGAATTGCCTTTTCTCTCCCAGAAACTCCAGATTTTACACAGCTAATCAACTTCAAAGCTTTTCACACTCATGTCATCTCTATTTCCCTCATTATTCCAAGCTTTGTATTCATCCACAACCCAGTCCGCATACACCTATCTTAGACTGTGACCATCTGTAAGGGACTGGGACTATGGAAACCTGACCCAGTTACCTCACTATCCCATGCCAGTTTACAACAGCATTCCTTCAGGAAATTACACTGTTAGTAAACAGGTTTTATAAAAAGGATGAAGAGCCTAATTACCCACCTAAGAAACCTGTGGCCTCTTCCTATTGACAAACCGCTGTATATTCCATCCACCAAGGAAAAGTGCTAAAGGCCGCCTTAAATTGCTGAACACACAGGTGACGGTGGCACTGACCACAGTGCTGTCCTCTGTGGACAGCCAGTCTAGGGCAGGTCTGCTGTTACCTCAGGTCTACCACTTCCTTCCCCAAGCACCTTCCCCTGCAACGTGAGCTGTTTCTCAAGAGGTGCTGGGCTCTTCTTCATTAACGCTTCTCCAAAGATTGACCAGGTAGAATACCTCACGGGAAACCTCAGTCTCTGCGTATCACTTCTCCCAAACTCTAGCTGCAGCAGCTTCTGAACATGAGAGCTCACAGCATCAATAACAGCAAGTAACTGACCCAAAATTATTTTGCCTCACTAACGCCTGGCTCCATAAGGCAATAAGAAAGTAAATTAAAAAGATGTGCATGAAACATTTTGCAAATAATTATAAACCTAACCAAATTCAGAGATAAGCTGCAGGTCTGAACCTTCAAAACTTGGACTAATTTTGAAGAGCGTGTATTTTTGCATTGAGATAAGAACCTAATGCAGCAGGGGAGCACTATTTAGAAACACAGCAAGCATACCAATATCGGCAAACTGACACCACTGCGTCCTTATATTGATCCTATTGCTGCATCCTGCTAAGCTTGCTGGGATCAGCACTAATGATCTCACTGTTCCTAATCACAGAGACGGCAACAAAGTACACCTAAACAGAATGGTTCGTTTCTCCCTTTCAAGAAAAACTATCAGCATTCACACATCAGAAAAATTCAACAATGAGTTCACATACACTAGCTGAAGAAGACACAGTTAAGGGGTGTTATATTTCCCAAATCCTGCCTTGATCCCTCCCCTTCCTAAATTAGGGTTTTGCATCTCAGAGCACTCTAAAACGTTATTAAATATCTTCGTGCTTTGTTTTCAGCAAATATGAGCTATTTTGTTATCTTCATCCAGCCTAGTTATATTTCACAATGAAACCAGGAACATTTTAAGTCAATTACTTAAGACTGTCTCATTGTAGCCTACTTACAATGAAAGAAAAAAAAAACAACTGAACAGTAAATGAATATGTTTGCTATAAAAATGCTCTTTAGTATGTTGAGCTCTCCCTGCAGCCCCCCAGACATGAGACTGATTTATGACAGAACCAAGATATTCTTTCAAGCTGTCAAAACGATAAAATAAAGAGCGGAAAGCACTGGACTGCCACAGGCTAAATCGAGTGGTAAACAGCACAGAATTCCTTCTTCCTTTGGTTTGAGGAAAGCAAACGTGCCCACCTTCTTGCCTTCTCCATATATAAGGGGAAACTTCAAGTCATCTTCCTCAATGGTTTTGTATGCCCTGTGGGGGGAGGACAAACGACATTTATAAAGCTTGCACTCAATTAGTGACCTACTGCCCTGAAACAAGCAGCTGTAATTTTAAAAAAGAAATAATAATAATAAAAAAATTATTATTTTTCCTAGGGACTCTGTCTTTGAACCAAGATGTAAATTTCTTTTTCTGTGGAAAGATTTTCTCTAAAGAATTTTCTGTTTCACCAAAAGCAAAAGTGCACACGAGGAAATATCTAACATGCCAAGCTACTCCTATTGCTTGCAAGGAAAAAGAGGTGGACTGGAATAACATCCTAATCAGGTAAGATATTGTTGGCTATGGCAGCAGCTATACTGTGATACCGTGTCATAAAAAACCCCAAACAACAAAACCAACAAAACAGACAAAAAAAACCCAAACCAAAACCAAAACACCCCAAACCCACCAAGAAGCTAACCAAAGACTAGATTCACACTGTTAATGTCAAATGGTGAGCAACGACAGGATGTGTACACAGTCTAAGTGTGAAACAGCTCTCCGATCCTGTTCTCACTTTTCAGGACCGCTTAAACCAAGACAAGCTTCATGTGCTGAAGAGTCTTAGAAGGGTATTTAGTGCTCATTTGACCTTGACTGCAACAGTCAAGGTTGTCAGAGATTTCACATTTCACAGCAGTTTTCCCATGGCCAAGAGACAAGAGAAGTAAATGCTCATGCTCTGATTCTGTTTACCACATGCCTGCGTACTCTACCTTTTACACATCCAGCTGTTGACACTGATGAGGTGAGAAGGTGAGAAATAAATAAATAAATAAATAAATAAGATGGCTGTCATTCTTGTAAGCTGTAAAGTCCCTTGGTTTGTATAACACATGATCGAGCCGAGGTGTTGGGGAGCCTCTTTGGTTAAGGTACGTCACCCCAGAGGGACACGCTTCCCTTCATACCACAAAATTGTCCCTCCCCAGCCTTTTCCTGCACGTTATCCTTCAATCCCAGCCCACCCCTGCCCTCAGCCCTTGGGGTGATACCAAAATCATCCCCTGAACACACAAATCAGCGCTCCCCACCAAAGCAGAAGGGACAAGCGGGAGGAGGGAAGGCACCATGGCGGGTCCCTTGCCAGCCACCGCAAGCCCCTGCTGTGTGGCTCTCCAGCCAGGCGGGCTGCTTGAGCTCCGGGGAGTTGCATTCAATCAGGTTTAAGCAATGTTAAGGCTGTGACACAAACCAGCCGGAAATTAAAAATTAAGGGTGAAATCCTATATTGTAATCAAACTGCCCCCTGCTTCACCAAAATATGGCACAGACCTAGGATCAATAAATGGTGTTGTATTACATAGCTATACATGTTGCATCACCTAGGCAAGCCTCAGACTTAAAAGAGTGTAGCATAGACATTTAAGCCCCACCTTTACATTTCCCAGTAATCACAGGTTGGGCCCATGTTAGGGTTTGGGGGTAAGGAGAGGGGGAAGAAAAGAGGAAAAGCAATCAAAACGCTAAGAAGAAACAGTAGCGGAGGACTCTGCTCCTGCGTTATGTGTGAAATCCCCAAATGAAACCAGGTGAGGTTTGCAAAACACAGTGGGTGCTTCATGGGAGACCACATAGTCAAGAATATCTTGGGTATATAACTATGATACTTGGGTATCTCTAGAAGATATAATATAGAGAAGGCATTTAAATGGCATTGTATACTGGGGAGGGCAAACAGATTAGCTCTTAAACCAAACAAAAAGGCACGCATCACTACAAGTAGTCCACATGATAATACTTCCCTGATGTTTAAATCCTGGAATAGCATTTTATTGGAAAGATGAGCCAGTCACAGACTTTGCTCTTGTTCCTTCCTTTATTTACAACAGGGAATAGCTAATGTCTTTGCCTTACTCACCAGCTTAGATATCCTGGTTTGAATGTGAAGGAGGAATTTTACCATCCCTGACTGCTCATGAACATGTTCCAAAGCTTCCAGCAGGACCTACAGTGCAGGAAGCCCTGGCAAAACCTCCTTCAGGAGGAGTCGGAACTCTTTCATATTCCTTGCATAGAGCCAGTTGTGCTCTGACACCAAGAAAAAGGGTATCAGCTGACTCCGTGTTGGGCATCGGAGTAAAATGACTAATCAAACCACAAGCCCAACAAGACAACCATTCCTACTGTATTTTCAAGTTGTTGTGCATATTTCTTACAAACAGCAAACAAGACTAAGTTGATGTGACTTAACTATTTGCAACACCCTTTTTAAAGGAAAAAACAAACCCATTCTTTACCCACAAACTATATTATCTGCAAGATAACTACAAATACTTAACATGGAAGCTCTCAAGCTCTCACATTACACTGTCCTGTAAGTAGCCAACAACAGTGGCCAAGTTTTCTTCCCTCTCTCCCCTGCTTCCTTATATTCTCCTGCATAACACCTCACACTGACTGTGCTTTAGCAAGGAGGAAAAAAAGGTGTGGAAAAGGCATTATTTAGGCCGGTGTCCTTCAAAAGAACAGTCCCCACTGCCGAGTCCAGCATCTTTTATGGAGCCACCATAAGGACCATCATCCCTAGGGCCTTCACCTATGACACAACAGTGCAAGGATGCTGGAAGAAGCCACGTTGCAAGGGCTGAAGCTAACTTGTTTCATCAGCAGGTTAGGAAGGGCAGCTGGCTAGCCTATGACCTCCTGAAGCTATGCAACCAAGTGAGGGAGGACCAGAGGGCTACAGTGATTTGTTTTGTGGTTTCTCACAGCAGATCACCTCTTGGGCTTAGAACTTGAGTGTCAAGACTCATCACAAACATCCTTTTTCTGTTGATGTTGCTACTGCTTGAAAAATTATCAGCACTTGAAAAAACAATGCTCAAAACTCCAACCGCAGCAGTGGAGCTGGCACAGATACACTGATAAGCAACCTGAGACACTCTAGAAAAGTACCTATGTCCTGCACTACTAGTGAAACAGAATTAATAATATATAAGCATGTGGTTTGCTGCAAGAGAAGGATGAAGGACAGCTTTTCAGCCAGCAGCTCAGCAGCTGCACTGGGGAGAAGGAGGGAAGAAAGCTATGATGTTCGTTTTGATTTATGCCCTGTGAAACCTCCTGTACTTCGTACGTGTGTTTATTTCACACAGGCTACAACCTTCTGGACTATTTCACTTGATTTTATGTAATAAAGTGCATTTATACCTTCCTGTGCTGTTTACAGTGCGCTGTATATAAGGATATAATATGGCAGTAGGTATATCAAACACAGACATACGGAGAACCTGAGGGGGTTGTTTGGCTTTTTTAGTGCCAACGTGGCCTTATTCAGCCATCTACGCAATTCAGCCTAGCTCACTGTTTTAACAAAGAGGGTTGCAACCCTCCACTCTCCCCATCTTCCTCATCCTCATCCCAGGAGGTCTCAGTGACCACCAGGGCATGACAAGACAGGTTATAAAGACAAGGCTGGGCTATTGCTTGCTGCTGTGAATAAGCCTAAATCCTGTCAAGTGCTTCTGCCACGTAAACCTCTATTTTTCCAAATGGAAAAGCAGGGGGGCGGAGGGGGGAGTAGAAAAGGCAAGCTTGTGCCCAGCTAGATCTAGCTGCATTTTTTTCAGTTAACTTTGTTTCTTCTTTTCATTTCAAAAGAATTATGAAATGCTACTGCTGTCCAAAAATACTGAACTAGGGCTTGACATATGTACCACCCACAAAGTTACATTTGGACTCAGGATCAACATTTTGGAAAACCGGGCCAAATCGCATCAGGAGCCAAGAGAGATGTCAGAATGAAAGAACTAGGACTGACATGATGTTACTCATATGCTAACTGGAATCTGCTCTAAATACATGGTGAAAAAATCACCAGAAGCTGCTAAATGCACACGACAATCTACGGAAGAAATTTCGTGCAGTGCTGAGGTCATTAGCAGTGCTTTAGGCACTCTTTAAATAAAAGATAATCAAAGTTACCTGCATATTGCTGGGTCAGAACTTGAAAAACTGGTGAGTTCTCAAATACAGATTTCAAAGCCAAAATCCTAGATAATTTCTTACATGTGTTATGCATTCTCCTGCCATATAATTTTTTCTTAAAATTGGCCTTCTGAAAGCACATACAAATTCACGTAAGTGTAGAAGTTGTTGATGACCAAAACCAGAATCCACATTATATTTTCTTTTACAGTAAACCGCGTAAGGTTACTGGTATTGCGTTGGCATCCCTTGGCACAACAGATGGTGGCGAAAACACAATCTACCCTGACCTGGAAGGCTCAGTTCTGTGAACAACAGGGGAATCCAGACTCCATGCTCTGCTCTTCCATAGAGCTTGGATTTAGAAAGTTTGTCCATATTTCACATCTCTGCTAGTGACACCTGATAGTAAACTGAGAATTAAACCTAAGGAAGAGCAAAAAAAAAAAATCGTCAAAGGGCTTTAGTTTGAAGCACAGAGCAAAACCCACACGTGGCAAGCAAGCAAGAAAAATTACTACAGATTCAGAAATGTCGTAGTTCATACTGAGTACAAGGATGTAGGCTCTCCTTTGAGAAAGGTTTGTGGATTTGGTGTATTTCTAGCAGTGCTTT
The DNA here is from genome assembly GCA_008921705.1 of Burhinus oedicnemus. NCBI lineage: Eukaryota > Metazoa > Chordata > Aves > Charadriiformes > Burhinidae > Burhinus > Burhinus oedicnemus. Next base: position 545,281 of record VFFE01008330.1, read on the forward strand.
GCTACCACTCTGTAAAAAAACCCAAACCCAGAACCATCTTCAAACACCCTCCGCCCCCCAAAAAAACCCCACAACAAAACCACCCCAGCTACCCCAGCTCCCTTCCCCCAAGCTCGGCTTTCTTTGGTCATACCAATAGAAAACCAGATTTTAACCTCTGAGCAACACAAAACCTGATAGGAACTGTTTTTTCCCCTTCCACACAAGGAATCAATGGACTGGAGCTCACCCTTTGGATAACAGAACTTAAATCACAAACCAATTGTTTATCTGTACTGTCTATTGAACTACAGGCATCAAACCAGTATACGCGTGTGCTTACTACCAAGAAAAGATGTGTACTGCAGGTTAGGCACAGAGCCACTGAAAACTATGCAATTTATGTCTTGATCCAGCCATAATTTTTTAAAAATGTCCTTACACATACGTGCTTCTGCAGAGTCAGGATCTCTAAAATCCAGACAGCACTGTCTGATACTAAGTACCCTCTAGGTAGGTTAGCTTTAATGTTCCTGTGCCTCTGTATCTTTCCCCTACTACTCGTCTGACATATAGTTTAATGAGGCAAAACTACAATAAACAAAGATAATAAAAGCACACAAACTATAGTTTGTTACGAGAAAAGATGATGGCAAACCCAAATCAATTAAAGACGACTGATGCATGTGCACAAAACAGTTTTTAGGGAAAGATCTACTCTAAACCAAGATACTCTCTTAGGGTTTCTTTCAGGTAAAGAGTAAAACATACAAGTTTTAAAACACACGTTTTTCCCAGAAAATTCAGAAATCACTTATTCTGAACCTTAAACTGTATAATGCTTCATTATGCAAATCCCAGTTCTGTCTACACATCTACAAATTAAAAAAAATGTAAAAATTAAAGTATCTCAGCACGACTTGTACACACCTATGATCTCTGGCTTGGTCAAATCAGACAGATAACATGAGCTCTGGACCTCCAGGACCTGCAGGGAGCCTCCACTGTCAGGTACAGTCCTAAGACAGAGTCTTGACTTGACGTACTCCTGTGAAAGTAATTCCTAAGGAAAACAAACTCTATCCCTCTTGACCAGCCCATTTTAAAGGTTCAAGCACGAGCATCTTCTCTCATGCACTTCCTGGAGTGTGGGGGATTTTTTTAGTCCATTCATCTCTAATGAAGCATTAAAAGAAAGTGGTAAAGTCAGGGAGAGGGTGGCCAAGGATCTAGAGAAGTCTTTGCCAAAAAAAAAGGACAAATTGGGAAAAAAAATAACTGAGGGTATTTATAACCACTCTCCCTTGCTGCTTTTGTGTTCAGGAGGAACAGAACAAGCGTACTGCGAGCACTTTCATTCAGTGCTTGTGACCAGTGGAGCTTCCACGACGAAGTGACAGAAACTGTGTGCAGATGCTGCAGCTGCACATCAAGTGGATCCATGTTCTGCAACAGTCTCACCAGGCCAAGTCTTCTTTTCTTTTTCCAGAGAATTTGCTGTCTTGAGCGCTTCTTAAAATTTACTTCATCTCTTCTACTTTTAAAAGACAAACGGGAAGGTTTGTCAGCAATTTTCTCTGGAGACAGAGGGGTAAAGGAAGTGGGCTGTTAACACCCTATGGGCTTAATGCACTGTGATGGACAGAAAAAACGTTTGTAAATTCACATTTTGCTGTACTTTTTGTTAAAAGGATGTGGTGAGCCAGATGGGAGAAAGACTGCATATTAACCTCACAGTGCCTGCTTCACGCTTGCTAGCTGGGATCTTCTGGAAGGAAAGGAGATTGCTCCTAAGGAGGAATCATGGAGCCAACTCTTCTGGGAAAGATCGCTGTAGTGTAGGATGGGGCAGGCAGTGAGACACAGCAAGCAGGAACCTCACCATCTCACAGCAGTGCTGGAAACTCCTCTGAGGAGCAAGGGGCATCCTGGAAGCCAGGAGCAGAGCCATAAGTCAGTCCTGGGTGGCAACAGAAAGAAAGAGGATTTCCTACGGACCCAGCTGAGATTATGTCAAACTTGTACCGCTGGGGAAACTAGAGAAAGCAGGAGTCCGGGAAGAGACTTAATCTTACCAGGAGGAAGAGTTGTTGCTTGTGTTTTCAGATTAGATTACCTCACTTCTGTTTAGTTTCTTTCTGATAAAACAGACTGGGAGCCTTTTGGTTGCATTTGCTTGCGTGGCACCTGATCTTGTGCCAAGGCAAAGCCCAAGCAGAGATGTACAGCCATGCATGGACAGCCCTTAGATGCACTTCCAGAAGGAGATGCTCCTGCAGGATGTGACTCGGACCAACCTCATTCTTGTTGGGCTCACTTGGCCCCAGAGAGGCTGTTTACAAACAGGTTTACCCCAGGCTTAAGTTTTCTCTTTTGTTGCATGCAGTACTATTACTTTCTTGCTTCTGCTTTCTCCTGCCCCGAAGACACTGGCTCAGCTCCTGTGGCATGTGTGCACTTGGGGAAAACAGAGCCATTCGTCACTGTCAGGAGATGTGCTGTACACAGCAGGTCAGCTCTCACCTCCCGCTGCTCCTGCAGCGAGGGCTGCAAATCTTGAAAAGATGCATAACATGCACATTGCAAACAGCCATTCATCATCGCAGAGCCGTGCCCCAGACACCTAGGCACAACCCAGCAAGCTGCTCCGGCCTCGCACACCGAAGAGGCACATCCCGTCCCGCTCCTGGCTACCTCGCAATGAGAGAGGAGAGCAAAGACAAAAAAAAAAAAGCAAGGCGAGTGCCTGTGGATTCCACTTTCTGCTGCAAAAATGACATCCTAACTCTCCCTTCTCCAGAAAGGCCCGGTGCTGCAAAGGTGGCCCATAATCATTAAATTATGAAAATGTAAGTTGCTGGGAGGAAATTAACACCAGGCATGACTGGGGAAAAGGCTGCTTTCTTGTGAAGTAATTATGAAATTAAAATTTGATCTCTCCCTGGCGATTGTACAAAGGATACGGCTGAGGTCTCGAACACAACAATACAGCCAGGATTTCAACAGAAGTAGCACAGAAGGTTTCACTAGACAAAAAAGCTCAATTAAAAAAGGTGGGGGGAGGGGGAAGAAAGGATGACTTTTTGTAAATTACATGAATTTGGCTAAAAGGCGCAATCAAGCAGGTTACGGCACAGAGTTTGCAGACTTCCAATTACTTTTTACAAGTTAGAATCAAGCTGTTAGGAAATGCAGCTTATCTGAATAAGACTAATAATGCTAAGCTAATTAGACCCACAGGCATTAGCCGGCAGATAAATTCAGGCCAAAAAGAGGGACACTGTCACTTTAAATACTGCCTTGGGATCCGTGGAAAAGCTAATGAGGAGTGTCAGTTGGGGCTGTTTTATTAGGTGGTTCTCCAGAGAATATAGCCCGAGGTTTCTGTAGCAGGGCTTCTGCGCTTGATTCAATAAATCAATTTATATTAAAGGGGGGCGCAGCATGGGCGCCTCCTCCATAAAGCATTTCTGTGGCATTTCTCAATCTGCTCAGGCACTCCTCGGCCAGGCTACCTGAATGCGCTGTCAAAGGACATCCAGCCCAGCAATAAAGGATAAGATAGCGGCCACATTGGCAATATTTGTTCAAATCAGCTCACGCATTACCAAGCAAAACATGTACATTGGCTCTCACCGGGGTACTCTGGATCCCCAATAAGTGATTAATGAGAGCCTGGGTTTTGTGAGCCGGAGTCTGAACCGCAGACGGCAAGGCGGGCTGCACAATGAAAGCAAAAGGCATCCATCCCAAACAAAATAAAACGGCTTGAAAAGTGAAGTTGCTTTTTTAATCAGACGCTTAGAGGCTGAAAGACATTCCCTGCTGGAAAGAAAAGGGCGAGCGCAGAGCAGGCTGGCAGCATTCCAGGCAGTGGACAATACTGACTCCAGAATAAAATGGGGTTTGCTTAGTGCTCGCCCCAGGGCACCAGCCTCCCTGCTTTGGAATAAATCGCGCGGGCGGGCTATTCCCCGGCACGGGCTGACCCTCGGGTGGCTCACCGTGTGCCACAGCAGCCCCTAGCCAGGGACAAGGAGCTGGTGAGGGCTCCACTGCCACCACACGTACAGCGTGCTCAGAGGCAGCACCCAGCTCCCCGGCTCGCTGCTGTCCGGGGCTTCAGCCCGTGACGCCTGGTGGGTACCACGCCAGCTCGGACCATTTTTGATGGGACGCAGCTCAACTCTGCGTGCTCCTGGATGCCAAACTGAAGCCACCAACAAATCAGGTCAAAAACCGGATTTGTTATCTAAGGGCTCTTTTGCCACCCTAAAATCAAGTCAAAAAAGCTAAAGCTCTGATCCGGAAACAAGCATTTAAAGAAATCCACTTCATGCGAGCAGCAGAAGGGCCACTGCTCACATTCCAGGGAGGAGCAAGAAATTAATTTTGAAACCACAGAAGCTGATGTCAGTTGGTAGTGTCTTCTGGATGCCTTTGGTTAAGTGCAGTGCTGTACAGCTCCTCTGGCCCCGCAGGAGGCCGAGAGGGGAACCCTGGAAGGAGCCGCTGTGCCAGCAAGGGACACAGTAAGCCAGAAAACCAGGTTTTGGGAAGGTGTCTAGGATATAGTCCGAGCAAAGTACTTCAAAATTGCTCACACTGGATTTACCCATGAGTAAAGAAAACCTGACCAACCATGTCTTAACTTTTAAATAAAAGGTGAAGACAGAGAATACTAATTCTGTGCAGTCCTTTAAAGGAACAGTTATCATCATGCCTGCTTTTTTTCCCCTTCCATGTATTTCTACCTCAGGCTATCCGCACCCCTTTTTAGCACTGGCAGCACTTTGCTTACATGGCCATTGAGTCTTCCCTGATGCTCCTGTTGCCAGGACTTGTCAAAGCCACCAGAACAACCCTCTCACCGACGCAAGTTCAACCTCTGCAAGCCATGGGCCTGAAAACCCCAGCCCAGAGACCCAGCTGTGAAAGACTGTCAGTAACACAGATGTCTGCCAGCAAATTACGGCTCGAGACAGCTCGGAGGCTTGTTCAGCAGGAGACACAGCTCTTCAGATGCCTTGCCAGCTACCCTACACGTTTTGCAATGGTTGCTCAACCACAATGCGCATGGGGCGAGGGTGCAGGAGGGGCAGCTCCTGGGCAGCTCCCACCTAAGTGGGATTTATTTTAGATACATTTAACACAGCGGATTTCTCATCCCAACTGCCAATGCAGAGAAAGGAGAAAGGGTGGGAGAGCTGGAGGGAGAAGGGAAAGGCTGGTCTCAAAGCAGTTACAGGCAGCCTGGACTAGTGATGCGGTACACATTGCTGGATCAGTGGTTGTCCTAATGCTGTGGGGAAACTTGGCAGCTCTGCTACCACTGTGGGCTGTCAAGACAAAGCCAGTGTGGAAACTTCACATAAAAAAAAAAAAAAAAAGCCAAAGCAAAAGGCAAAAAAAGAGGCCAAATGCATTATGACAGACCCAAAGACAATAACCTTTTGTAATCCAAACAAGCTGGGCAAGCCAAGCCATTGTTGAGAATCTGAAAAGCTCCAGAGCACAGGAGAAGGGTAAAAATGAAGGGGGGGGGAATCATACAGCTTCTAATAGAAAACACAGAAAGTGTCCTAGATTTTAAAATAAAACAGTTCATTTTCCTGAGGAAAGAGAGAGTTTTACATCCTCTCACTAAACGATTCAGTAATTAAGTGTAAGAGTGGCTGCTTCTTCCTAACATCACCTGCACCTCCCTACACGTATGTGCAAATGTCAACACACAGTCAAGTCACTGACCAAAAAAAAGGTTCAGACAATTACCTCCTGCATTGTAAGTAATAAAAGTTTGGCAGTGTTTTAGTGTATCAAGCTTTGGCTGGACAAAGCTCCATCTGACGTTTTCTAGAAAGGGAGTATATATGCTAATTTATTCTCCATGATAGATACGGTCCTTAGAAACAAATGCAGAACAGACATGTCCTCGGCCACTGTGTCCTGATGCATCAGTTAAATCTAGGAATTAGAAAGGGAAGAAAATAGAAGCAAACCCCTTGAAGTGGAGAACAACCACTGTGAAACACCAGCCACCTCAAACCATCACCTCTGAAGGCCCATCAAGCTGGAAATCTAACGTCTTGTCCACAATGTCAACCAGTAAAATTGACCCAGACTTTTGGATAAATAGAAACAGATTGCTTCTCCTGTGCTTAGGAGATCACTGCACACACTTGAATGGAAAACAATACTCCCCGGGGCAAACATCCTGCAAAAGAAATGGATCCTTATTTAGAAGGGCTCTGATTTAGATAAATGTATGGTGATAGAGCAATCCCCTCACCATTTTATTGTCCTGAGGCAAATAAACAAAGAGGTAACTGATGCACTAGCTGTGGGACACAGAGCAGCTAAAACAGCCTGATTCTTTTATTCAGGTCAAAAACATAGCCCCTGTTTTCTACTTCCAGCCAGAAGTCAAAAGGAACAGCAGGGAGAGGTAGCCTCATCACAGTCTCCACATGCTTTTGCTTGGCACGGGCCACTTCTTTCTGGGACAGCACTGAGGTGAATTCAAACTTGAATTTTCAAGTCACAGTTTAAGTATTTATTCCAGAATAACTGCTTACAGCTAGGCATATTTGTGCTAAACTGGTGGTAATTTTTGCATTGACTGTATTAGAATCTGTAAGTGGATCAACATGTGTCCTATACTTCAGGAAATTCAGAAAAATCAACAGAAAATCAATTCTCTTCTCCCCCCTGCCATATGCTAGTTAACAGAGTTCACACACCAGTGCTGAAAAACAATATATTGAATCAAATCTGCCATCCATTTAGACTTACCCAAGCTCTTCTACCTTACTCATTATTCTATATTTAAAATTTGCATTCCTTCTTATTTATCTTTTTCCTAATGCCAAACAGCATCAGCTGTGCAATAACCATTTTGAGTAAGGTGAAGTCCTATGCACAGATCCACAAACAAGGTACAAACTGATATACAGAATCATCTCTCTGTTTAATTTTTAACCATTCCAATCTGGTATGCATCCCAATATCCCACTGGTGATTTTGACTGGAAAAAAATCACAGTAAGCAGAACTTCCACTGAGCTTTTTGACATGGCGGTCAAGTTCATTTGGAACCTCTAGTGTGCAAAATAATTATTTTTCCCTCTTCATGCTTTACTTGGTATTTATCAGCACCAAATTTGATCACTGTGATGCCCGTTCATGTAAATCATTTACTTCTTTGCAACTCCGCACAGACCTTCTTGTTTATTAGGAGAAGAGCTGTGGTGTCACCTGCCAATGCTGCAACTTCAACCACTCTAACCTCATTTCCTTTCCAGACCACTAACCAACCTGGGAAACTCAAAACAACTCCCATGAACCTGGAGAAACCCTCTTTGCCTTCCAACCATGATGACAGAATTCTGCTCTTACCCTCCTCTCAGGAAGTTCTTGGCCCATGATGCTTCTGCAGCTCTCCCCCAAATTAGAAGGTTTTAGTTTTTTGGTTTGGGTATTTTTTTTTTCTCCAATAGCATCTCACATCTTGAAAAAGTGCTTTTGGAAGTCTACATGAAGCCATTCTTTACTGATGCCTTCAGAGACATCTGGGAGTTTAATTGGAAAACTCCCTTTGCAGAAACTGGGAGAGTGTCTCATGATCTTCCAAATGTTTTGCTGTTTAAGTCCTCAGTTGATCCAATGTTCTCATTCCGTTTCTATTCTTTTGCTCATGCCTGTAGCCTTTTTAAAAAGTGAAGTAATCACTCTCAGGATGAGACTGCATATTCTACTAGCAACTGTTTAAGATGATGGACAATGATGGTTATTCCCAGATTAACATGTTCTGCACAAACACTCCAGATAATATTAAACTTAGATCATTATTCTGCCATTAAAACTTCATTATATTTATGGGCTATAAAGTATGGGACAAATCAGAAGCATGTGGAGTTGTAGTTGCATGTGAACATCCAAAGTCTCCAAACCTGCAAGAGTTCATGCTTTTTAACCTCCTCCACTCTTTCCCTTCCTGAAAGGACATTTGCTGAGGATGCTAAAACACAAACAGCATGGAAGTGAAGACTATTTGCATATATAGGGCCTTTGCTTTTATAGGTCACACACAGAGTACAAAACAGCAAGAATTAGGGCTTCTCTAAGTGAGTACGAGTCATTTGAGAAGGACCCTCTTGAACCGACACAAAACAATGAAGACATTTAGCCAGAGACAAAAAACTCATCGTTCTTCCTGTCTTCAATTCATTAAGTTAATGCTGCTCATTCAAGCCTTTTCATTTTAGGTTATGACTTTTATTCAGATAGACCCATCTCTAAAACAATTCCTCAAGGGTAACCCAAATCAGGGGTCAGCTGCACTGGAGTATGGGAGGCAGCTCTTCCCTTCTGCAAGCGTTCCTCAGCATGCCAAAGGCATGACGGCCCACTGATCCAGATTCTATAAAAAGCTACTTCCAAGCTAGGAAAGTTGTTTAGCTTTCAGGAAGATCCCCTGGCACGTCTTCCCCTTTATGTGTTTGCTGCGCTTTGAATGCTCGCATGTTAAAATGAACCGAAGTCCTGGCTCTGGAGGGAGGTCAACTTACTTAAAACATTAACTTCTAAAAGAAAAATACATCCGAAAGAAGGAAATACCTTTCCCTTCAGTATGCAGGCGTACACCTCCATGTTTGATGCAGTTTACACTACTCAAAGACACGTACAAACAGGCATTGGTTACGGAGAAGGCTGACCCCACGGTGAGAAGGACACATTCTTACCAGCCAGTCATGTTGAAGTCACGGTAGAGCATCCTCTTTCCAACTTCCTTGCGCTGAACCCTCCGTGGAAACTCTAAATGTGTGAACTCATTTCCCAGCAAGTGGGGCTGCATGTAAGCCTGTGGGCAGAAACCAAGCCACAGATACCACATGAACATCATAAAACAAGACATCATCTATTTTTAATGAGGTAGCATTACCATCCCTTCCCGCTCCCTTCCCACACACATTTCGCTGCTCCCCCAGCTTTTTAAACAAGGAAGATGATGAGCTCCATACACCAGTTCTGGCACTGCCTGGTGTCCGGCGGCAGCCTTACAGGGAGCAGTGCTCTTGCCCTTAAAATCCTTCACTTCTCTCTGCTCCTCAACATTTGTTATCTTTAAAGTATGCCTCATCCACTGACCCTGAAGGAGTTTGCAGGGCTTCGTCAAACTGAACACATCTCCTTTTGTAAGTCATCAACCTGAGAGAAGGGAATGATCAAAGGACAAAGCCACGGAGCAAGCAGAGACCTGGAGGGGTGCGTGTGGAGTGGAGTGAAGCTCAAGCTTTTTGACTCCCAGTTCAGCTATGCCAACAACGCACAAAGCCTAATATTACTACTACACTTTAATTTTCACTGCCTTGAGAAAAACGTACCCATTTACCTGCTCAGTGTGCTGCACCCCGCTGCATGAGACACTGCAAATAAACGAGAGTTGCAGAGCACTTTATTTTCTTGTTTTCTAAAAACTACTTCCTTTGTACAGCATAGACTTTAAGAAAAACAGCAGCAGTTTTGTGTCACAACTGCAACTAATGTTTTTGACAGTGTTAACGTTTGACTGCTGCTGCGCTTTCTGGTGTGCTGCTCTGCAGATGCTGGGATGCCTCTTTGCTAGAGCCATACCCAAGGCTCATGTGCTCCAGAACTGACTGTACTCAAGAGTATCATGAGGCTCTTTGTCCACCAGGCAGATTTTTGGTTTGGATTTATACATAGATCACCTGACATGATAGGTTAATCCTTAAACATACTGTATTTCTTCTTTCCGAAATAAACTTTTTTTTTTTTCTTTACCATTTGCATAAACAAGCCTTTCCCTCCTCAAAGCTGCATTGTGAGCGAGCTCTTCTGAAGACACAGTCAAATTGGCTAGGGAACTGAAAAAAGTTGTGTTTCTTAACCTTTCTGCAGATAACTCTTTTTCCTTATCCAGCCAGTTAAGGCAATAAAGTCTGTCTTATCTCCAGCAGCAGCTGCCGTCAGGGCAGACCAAATGAGCTGGCTTTAGTTTGTGGGTTTGTCATAAATCTAGCGCTCATCAAAGGTGAGCAGCAGGAAGCAGTGGAAGCCCTTATTGATCTACCTGGCAGCTATCATGCAGATAGTTCGCAATAAAATATTTCCTGCATTTAAGGGCCGAGCCTGCTCCCACTCAATTTAATAGAAGTTGGATCAGGCTCAGCACATCACAGTGCTAACCTTCCATCAGTTTGTCCCCATTCCCATCGCCAGACATCCTTCCAGAAAACACCTCGAGCTCAGCTGAAACGGGGCTGAGGGAGATTGCTGTGTGTATCCGACAAGATTGGATTCTGCTTTCAAGAGGTGGCTTTCAAGCACACAAGTGTGATCTTGACATTGTGATCCCTTCCTGGAACAGGAGCTCCATCAAATTCTCTCTCTGTGTGCAGTTAAGGGAATTACATTTTTTTTTCCTGCCGTCTACAGTCAGCCAAGGTTCCCTCCCCCACCCAAATATTGTTTTCAAGGACCCTCTAATTGGATCACTGTTCCTCATTACAGAAATTGTTGAGAAGCACTAGTGACTTTTGAGAGGTCTATCAGTGTTAGTCCAGATGAGGCTTCCCACATTTCCAGAACTCTGGATTCTTTATTTAAAAGTACATGTAAACTTTTTATTTATTTTCATTCCAGTTGCAAAAAAGAAAAAACATGCCTAATGATTTATTTGATGTATTGCTACACACTGACAACAGAGAGCTGGACTCTTTTTTTTGGGGGGTATTTTTTAATTCTTTCTAGTCTGTGGTATTGTAAACAATGAAGTCAGTCTGCTTTGAAAGTGCAGTTCAGTTCACTTTCAAAAATGCACAGCCTATCTTGATTAAATCGTTACAAACCACTCCTAGCTAAAGACTACTGTCGCCTGCCTACAAAACAGAAGCCTTATTTAAAGCAAAAAACCTCATACCTGACATCAAAATGAAGTTACTTAACCTTTAGATTATGAGATTACTTATTAGGCTAGATCACAGGTCCAGAAGAAAAAAGTTACAGGCTTTTAGTATTTTTCCCCTCAAAAACAAGAATTTCCTTTATTGAAAAGGTAAAGCGATTGGGAGAGACTGCATTTCATAAAGATTTACTCAGATGGAAAGTCTGAGGTCACAAGTGAAATAAGATTAATAAAGCTGGCAGAGTTACCAGTGGACTGCTAATGTTCAAATAAGATTTCTCTTGCACAGCCAAGCCTCAATGCTTGATTTACAATCCAGGGATCTTAACTCGATTCTAATATTTTTGGCGTCAGTGGAACAGAAGGAAAAGAGCAATTTGGAAGCTTCTGGTGCCTGTGAGCTGAATTCTTATGTGAAGAAATGGGGATTTTTTGTTGGGCTTTTTTTTTTTTCTTTTTAAATTTTCTGTATTTTTTACGCTTTTCTTTTTAACAGTTATTTTTGATGCTTCACTGGTAATTCTACAGAAAGAAGAATGTTCTACTGTAAAACTCAGCTGCAACTTCCAGTTGGGTTTGTTGAGAACTGTTCTCCCTTTAATATAAAGCAGGGCTCTTCTCCCTCTCCACCTCAATAAAACTGGGCTGGGCAGCAGAATCAGAAAAAAAAAAAAAAAGTAAAAAAGCCCTCCTTTAAAAAAATCTACTGATCTTTCAAGTAGATATACAAGCAGACACCATGAAATGCCCTCAAGTGATCAAGCAAGAAACAAAAACGATACGTGAACTGATTACCAGAATTTCATCTGTGATGAAGCACCACCGTATTTTCCATTTTTTCATTTGTTTAGTCTTGATTTGCAAGAACCTCAGATCAGAAACACCATTCAGAGAACTTAAAATTTAATAAAAAGAGTGACTGTCAAACACTTTCTATATCCTTACGAGGCGTGTTCAGACAACATCGTTATTCTGTGTTATGGAACTGGAATATTTTCCATCCTTTTTCTTTCAGAAGATGTTACAGTTTTTTGGCATAAATCTGGCATAGTCTGCATCGTGTTTTGGGTACTCTGCCATTTTATGGTGCATTTTGTGGCTGGACGTATTACATTCATTAAGTTATTTAAAATGGAGTCTGCTCAAGGAAATATTAGTCACATTTCTTTCAAAAGGCGATTTACTTCCTGCTGTGTTTCCTGGTGATCTGCAAAGCAAACACGAAATTAAGATAAACCTAGGCTTACACACTAGTGCCTCAGTTAATTAGGTGGCAAGGAACACTGCATGTATCATATTGTACCTCGAGATAAGGCCTGCTGATGCCTTTTCCAGCTCCTCCTCCTCTGGAACATCACCGGTACTAGCAGTTTCACTGTATTCTGTGTTATTTTCTAAATTGCTGTTTTCCCCTATGTCAACTATATCTTACAACTTTATCCTCTTATCATAATGTGCCATTTTCCCCAATAGGATACTCCACTACATGGGACTATAGCTCACAACAGCATGCACAGGACAATGCATCCAGAAGTTTTGCAAATTACTCAGCCATTATCATATGGACACATTTAAGCCAAACACAAGATTAAAACTAAAGGAGGTGGTGGTAGAAGGAAAGAGGGAAGCGGGAGCCAAATCCACCCCTGGATTGGTCTCTCCTCCTATGAAAGGCCAGGACTCTTTCCATAAAACCACACATCTCTCTCACCACAGCATTGTACAACATGTCAGATAGCCAAAACAATCCTACACTGGGTGATGCAGGGAGACACACACTGTAAGAGAATTAAGATGCATCTGACTTGTAATTGATGCACTGAACTGACATTTAGGAGATCTAGGTTCGTTTCCTCTTCTGATTTGGGTTTCCCAAGCATCCTTCAGCAGATAAGTTAGCAGCATTTAACCCTCACCTGAACGATGAAATAAGAATAGGTCCTCTTTGAACCCATACTTGTCTGGGCTCATGAACCTTTGTTTGAATGGTGCCAAACACAAAGAGCATCCACAGCTCACTATCACTGACGGCCACCCAGTCTCTACTAGTAGTAAAGCCTGCCCTGGTAGCAGCAGTGCAGCCTCTTTGGTCTGAGCTGTGAACTTTTGGGGCACTGCCCGGCCACACACAGGGACATGGTATGCAGTAACACCATGCTGACCTCACATGACATCTTCAAAGTGCAACTTCACTAATAGAAATACACCCATTTGCAATACACTTATTCATCATTCATTTTAAACACGTTTTCCAAGGGAATAAGTAACCAAATCTGTGCCATTTACTGTTGCAATTTAGACTATCATGACTGAAATTAATAGTCTCCTCAGAAGATGAAAGGAAAATTGCCTCTGGCAGTTGGTGCCTGCACAACTGCTAATGTACCAGAGCAGCTCCCAGTCAATACTGGATTTTGTTTTCCCTCAAGATACACCGATACGGGAAGCCAGGGCTCTCCTGGAGTAGGCGCTGTGCGAGCTCTCCTGCCACAGTGCTAAAAAGAAAAGACAGACACAAAAATTCAAAGAAAAGGAGGCTCGTGAACGCCTGCCAGTGGAAGGGAAGCAATATGATGCACTGAACTTCTACAGAAGCCAAAGGACCAAGGGAATACTGCTGCAAGGCTTTCACGCCTTACATCTAAAGAAGTGCTCTCTGACTGAAGGATTGATTTGCCTTCTGCAATACTCTCACAAGTCTCCTGACACAGAAGTCTGCCTCTGCCATACACTCTGCCTGAAATCTGCAGCTGTATGCTGTCCTCCCACTGCAAAAAAAGGGGGTGCAGGTGGAGACGGAGGGATGACCATGCCCAGAGCTGCTCAAAAGTCAGAATGACTGGGTAGTCAACTTGCTCTTCTGAAGCTGCCATACCAGAGGCCTATGCCCAAGGCCATTCACGGATACACAGCAATAAACCTGCATTAAAAATGGGAGCTGGATAGGGAAAGCATTTGTTTTTTGCCCCCTCGTTTACTCAACCAGTACTAGCTGAAGCACAGTTTTGTCTAAGACTAGGCTGGAGGACTTCATATAGAACTGCTCACACAGCCTGAACAGCTCATTATCTTGCAGATTTCTTTGCACATGGAAATTAGGGTCCAAAACCAGGGCATGAGTACAGAAAGTGGCAGTTAACCTAAAGCAAGGTCCTGTGTGGCCGAAGCAATCAACAGGCACTAAAGGCAGAGGAAAGCTCCTTCTCCCTGACTGTGCTAACAGTATCTACTGCTCAGGGCGCCAACGCTCAGTAGTCTGCTGCTGTAAATCTGCACCCCCCCTTTGCCTGTGCAGTCACTTCCCCACGCAGACGAGCTCTGTGGTGAACAGTATCTCCGCACTTACCAAGTAAAATGTTAATGCTAAAATGATTAAGTGATTTTCTTCCTACTGTGCAGGAAGAGCAGCGCTATATTTTTGAAACAAAGAAGCTCGGCTTTAACTGCAAATAAGAAAATAAATCCAAAGTAAATAACTTTCAGATAAGAACAGCAGAAGAGAGATGTTGACGGTGCAATAGACTGATAGCAGAACCTGGGGAGAGCCAAGGTGAGTAAAGAGAATTATTTGGCATCTAATCAGCAAGATAAATGCAATCTTTGGAGTGTAATGTTTATGCCAAACTTTTAAAGGAATTTGGGGCCTTTTTTTTTTTTTTTAAACACCAGAGTAAAAATGTTACTTACAGAATGTTATGTTTGAAATGATCTCTAATTTTGTTTCACGCTCTTGCTGTCTTGCATGTATTTTCTTTGAACACAATACCCATAGCCCTGGCATATTTGTTACTTATAGAAATAAAATAAACAAAGGTAAAGGAAGCAGAAACAGCTTTTCAGATCAGCTGCTGTTTTCAAATATAAGCCAGAAAGGACATCAAAAGAGAAAAAAAATCCCTTGTAGGCAATGCTTTATCTCGTATTTCCGACAGAAGTAGCAGACTCCCTAGATATTAAAGATATCTTTTATTTTAAAGGCAAACAAATTATTTTAAACGTAACTGCACTGTAAATATTTATTAGGTCTCATTTCCATTTGGTTCTCTGAATATGAATACTCCCAAAGTAGTATTTCCTCTGAAATTTTCAGTTTCAAGCCAGTGAACCTGACTAAAAATCAAATGTGACAACTGCCAAGACATTTACAACTTTTCTTTAAAACCTTCCACCCCTGCCTTCAACCACCAGCATTTTGATTAGTTTCAAACCACAGTGCTTGGGCCAGGCTGAAGATAAAAGACACCTTAAGAACAGGGAATGCCACTAGCTTTGGCCTGTCCACCTCTCATCAGGCAAAGCTGACAGTGAGCCTGCTTTGGCTTAAGCTTAAATTTCTAAGAGGAAAAAGCTGGAGACCAGAAGCAGCACAAAAGGAATCTCTCAGCCACGTCAGGAATGACGTTTTGACAAACAGCCAACCAACTTCAACCAATCAATCTGACCATTGATGAAAAACTTAAGAAATAACAGGATTGTTTGCACGAAAAATAACACCGTGCATTTTGACTTCCGTTTCTTAGGCAGCTTATCAGCCAACACAAATTGGTTTATAAAGCATCCCGCATCTACCCAGCTAGTGACCCTATCCCAGCTTTATGGGCGCTGCTACCCTAAGCAAAACTAGTCTTTCTTCACCCATCCTATCCTGCAGCTACTAACATTCACTGAGATCACCTCTAAGTTGGATATCTTTTCCCTGATTGAGACACTATTGGCATACTATTAGAGCAAATGAATAAAACCCTGCAATATTGTTCATGTGCACAGAAGGAGCAGCCTGTGGTATTTTATACTGTCACACAGTAAACACTGGGATGGATTGAAATACCTCTGTGGCTTGTTAGGTCTATGTCTAACCTCTCATTATCCAACACCAATGAACTGCTGAAGGTCTGCAGCTGAAGAAGGTACACAAGCACAGCCATGTTAATCCATGGCCTTCACAGAAGAGATAAGACTGTTCATTGGGATTTGCACCACCAGGCTTTTCTCCACATTTGCTGATGGCTAAAAGACATACATGGTCAGTCATTGGTGTTCAGCAGATATGTGGTCCTTCACCGAGCCACAGTAACTCAGTGGCATGTGTCTGAACCTTAGATATTACCAGGGAATGCTTGTCATTAGCAGCATCTGATTTGGTCCTCAGGTCTCTTACCAGATACTGAAGTCGCTGGCGTTCGGTCTCTGGAGTGAATTCTGAAGACATTGGAATGACTTCCCCATTTCGGATTATTATAGCCCTATAACAGTAATAAAATATCATCAGTACAGAAAAAAAAAAAGTAAAAAATACCCAGAAAACCACAGGGTACAGTCACACTCTTATTCTCTTCAGTCACAGTAAAATAAAGCTATTTCTTTTCTACTGAAGTTGTCAGCAGAACAGGATAATAATTCCTGCCCTGCATCCTTTAGGCTGGATAACAAAGTATATTTGTATATGCCAAGTTCATTTCAGAGCTCACAAAAACATCCAAGCAACAAAGGCAAGAGTTATTTCAGTTGATGTCTACAGGGTATCCTTACTAAGTGAAATGCAGACACCCAGAGGAGATGCCACAGAATCACTGATTGTAGAACAACTCTTTGCAGGTTTTAATCCCAGTTGTGGCTGACACTGTCTAAACTAGTGGCTTCAAATGACTCATGCAAGCACTTTCCAATTATTGATTGGTCATATGTCATGTCAGAATGTTTCTACTCCAACACCAAATGGAAATGGCAAAGCAAATTCTATTTAACACAAATTTAACTAGTTACCTGCTGAAAGATGACAGGTACTGGAATGACTATAGATCAGCCAGAAGATTTCACATACACTTCTGCAAATGGCAGGGAGGAAATTCTCTCAAACACCTCCCTGTTGCCTCTTAACAATCTGCTATGCTGCATGCAAAATACGGTCTGATTCCTCCCTGGTGTAATGCCACTGGCTGAAACACAGTCACAAGAGGGAAGAATTTACCCATTATTCCTACCACATTCTGTGGTCATACCCTCACTCACAGAATTGCGTTCTTTTATCTTTTCATTATTTACACAGCTTTGTAAGTATAGTACCGCTTGGCGCTTTCGAAGAGCTGGCTGAACTATGTATCATCCCAAAGAGTTTAATGCCTGTTTTGAAGCTGTTTCTCAACCATCAGTAGATTAACTCAGTGTTTGGATAGTGGCACTGTACCAGCTCTCCTCTTGAATTCGCACAGAATTTTGTGCAGATAAAACAAGCAACTGTCACTTGGATTCCCGTTTCTGTATGTTTTAAATGGTTTCCTTTCTGTCATCTTTTCATCCTGCTGATGTGATATTTACGTGCTATCTTACTTCTCTTGATAATTTGATCAACTTGCTGGCATTGCTTCTATGCCAGGCATTCTGATGGCACTGCAATGCAACCAACAAATACGGTAGGCACACGAAGACTGAAAGCTCAACCTCTAAATTCAAAACATAGGCATCTTGAGAAAACCAGCCCAGGTACAAAGCAGCTTTGTAAAATTAGCGGCACTGGATAACTTTCCAAGTCTTCTGGATACGATATTGGACTAAAATTGTCTCCGAATGATCATCTCCTATTGCTAGCTTGCAAAAGGAAGGAGCAATATCAAAGAGGAAAGGAACTGTTGGCATTTCTGAGATTCACATGGCAAAGAACACACAGGTACAGGATGGTGCTACAATGGGAGAAGTGGGAAAAAGCTCTAGTGATGAGGGGGAAACAGCTCTGCTTTGACAGATAACAATTTTACTGCTCCTGGACTTCAAACACTCCCTTGCAAATAATCCCACGTAAAAGTTAGACGTGGCAAGAGTGCAACCTACATGCTGAAGGCTCCCACAGGCCCCTCCACTGCTACAATTAAAAAAAAATATTGTGTGCTTGAAACGAGACAGACATGGTGCTTGTAACTCATTAATTTCTTAAGAGAAATTTGTGCAGAATTTTTGATGTAGTATTTTCCCCTTTATGGGATCTGAATTCATTACAGGCTTACAAAAATGCTGGTCCAGTCAAAAATAATAAAGGTTTGCTGAAAATTTTTCTTTTGGATTTCTGAGACAATAATTTAAAAATTAATTAAGAACACTACCACCCCTTTTCTGCAACAACACCTCTGCTTTTATTTCTACAATTCCTAAGGTATTCGGCTTTGAACCAGACTCATTTACTCAAAGACAGTGGCCAGTTTTTATAACCTTTTCATATGTAATTTGACTCACTTGAGTAGGCCTCCATTTAAGGGGACTGTGGTTTAGTACAGAGTAAGTACTCTGGCAACAGCCTCGACCAGACTGATCAAAGGAGCTGATCAGACACTAACCAAGTTTTACACACTAGTTTAAGAGGCTCATACGGGATCTACTGATCCTGTGCTTGTCTGAAAGAGCTAGTACAAAAAACACACATTGATACAACTACTAGCAAGTCAGGCTAATTTTCCAATTATCCTTTTCTTCCCCCTTAATCACCATTTCACAGGAAATCCATATTTTAAAGACCACTCAGACCAGTCTGGGGTTCATCTTTTTCTTTGTGCGCACTGACATACTTCGTGCATACGCTGATAGCTATCATTCTCACTTCTATGAGCAGAACTGGGCCCTGAGGGACTCACATTATATAAAAAGCAATTCAGAGGCGAGTGGGTCAACCTTTCATGGCTCAACTTATTTTCACTAGAAACTGCAGCCACCTGGGATGAAAAGCACAACCAGCACAAAAGGGAAAAAAAAAAAGCGCCTTTGGAGGGGGGGAATTAAAGCAATGCTGTTGATACCTGATAAAACAGAGCCTCAGTTTTATGTTTTTCATTAATGTTGTCAGCGGTTGGACTTCATTCAACTTGAAAGTTACAGCTGCTCATAAGAGTCAAATGATTTGATCCGAGGAATTAGACGGCTCTAGATATGAGTAACGGGAGGAACGCAGACGTACATATACAGGTCACTGGTCTGAATTCAACTCTGGTGGGCTCATTATCCTCTTACCAGTCTCTTTACCTTTCCGCACCAGCTGCTTAGCTGTTTCATGACGGCTCAAGTGACAAAAACAGACGCATTCGTTGGCCGTCTCACTGGAGAGGCTGGGTGCGAAAGCCCGGCCCAGGAGCTACCCTGCTCAGTGGGATTTTCCCCTGTGATTGAAGAGGTGCCGAATCAGGCCCTAATTGGGTTTGGAGACTGAACTGCCCTTTCCGTGACCTCGCAGTGACAGAGCTGCCAAGCACCACTGAAGGCTTTTCCCACCAAGCAGCCTCCAGAGCCCTGAATTCAATAGCCCTAAGTCAGTAACTGCTCATGGGGAGGGAGCCTGGCTGACGCGGCAGCCGCAACCAGCCCAACAACTGCTTTTAGAGACCCACTCTATATGGTCCTGCAGGACAGTTAATTTTGACTTGACGCTTCCTAATGGACTAAGCAGCAACATGGCGTTACGTGAGCATTACTGCATCTGCCATGCATGAAAGATGCACGTACGCAATGAAATAGTGCTCTGAAAGCATTTAGCTCCCCATGTATCGTGGAAATATGAATGTATTATTTTATACCAGAATACAGCTGTCCTATTAAACTGTCAGAAATAGCTACATAGGAAGCAAGAAGAACTCGAAGAGATGCAGTGCCCAGAGAGCATCTGATTCTGCCATGTTTAATAGCGACATTTTAATTTCAGCCACACTGGTGAAACACATTATAGCAAAGCCACAGGGCGAGCCTGCCAAAGACAGACGGATGATTCATGTTTGCAGGGAACAAGTAGGTCAACACTAACCAAATATTCTCTGGTGACAAGGTTGCTTCAGACCCGTACCAATCATTAATTTATATCGCCACTGAAGTAGTAATTAAAAAACAAAGGGTTTTTTGGCAGGATAGGAAATCGGGAGTCACAGAGCTGCAGCCCCCTTGGTGTATTGTCCTCCACGCTGTATGGCTCTGATGCCTTCTCCATGCAGCATCATCCACAGTGAGCAAACAAACAAGAGAAACTGCTCCTAAGTGTTGAGGACACGGAGGCCATTAAGTCACTCATTTTGATCCCTTCCAAAAATAAACTATAGATTTCCCTGAGTCCCCTTCCCCTCTTTTGAACCCAGCTACCTAACTCCCCACCCACACGAACTGCAGGATTGTACTTGCCCTTGCATTTCACAGATGCATGTTCTGCACGACAAAGAAGGTACGTTCACTAACCCAGAGCTGGTAATTACTCACAGAAAACAGGAATATATTGGGAAAAAAGTTCCCAAAACACAGCTGAAGTAGCCTAAAATGGAAGAAACAAAAATCTGATTTCGTGTGTCTCTTCTGGGTACTTAACTGTGTTTTTTTCTGACCCAGAGAAGCCGTGCCCTGAACAATTAAATGTGCAGCAAGAGACGTGCCAGCACCTCGGTGCGTAAGGTGGGACTGGCAGTCACAGCAAATCCTGCAGCGGGCTGTGTCCACTCAGTCACATGCAAAAGAAAAGAAACATCAGGAGCTTAAAATGCTGCATGTAAATCCACAGAAAATACTACATTTATCTTTTGGATTGACATAACTGCGTAGTCCATGGTGATCAGCTAAATTCACACGGAACCTTAAGTACATGGTCATTTTCTATATTCAGATTCAGTACTTATATTTGGTGCTTTAGTATATATCCCCTTTTAAAATACGTGGTGAATGAAGCAACAAAAAGGGTAAAAATCTGCCGCTGTGTTGTACTGCCGCTCTCACACTCAGGATGCAGCAGCAACACTAGCTTAAGGAAAATATCAATATATCAATTGCTTTTGCATTTTTAATGTGGATAAAACAGCCACCTCTCCTTGAATCAAGCAGGGTTTGGTTGTTGGTTTGTTGTTTGGTTTTTTTTGTTTTTGTTTTTCTTTTGTGGAGAACACAATCAGCTGAGAATTGCACAGCATCCTTTCTGAGTTTCTTATGAGAAACAAACAGAGGGAAACTCATACATTTTAGAGGAAGCTATTGTTGGTTACTCTCATTTAATCATACAGAGAAAGAAACACTTTAGTGAACAAGGTCAAAAGTGTAATTTCACTGCTGTCATGGGTCTATTGGGATTGTGGTGTTCAAAACAAAGAGGCATCTCCTACTGTTAGGAGTATTCAGGGGACACCCTGATTCCATTACACACTTTTTCAGCCAAAAATGATTTGAAACGCAACATTAAACTGCACATTTCTACAACAGAGGGTAAAAATCTGGTAAAGGTGACAAAGAGAGACTGTTCGGAAAATGCTTTTTGACAGCATATATCAATTCCAAGCCACAGGGAGGATGTATCCATTTTGTCAAAAGGTGTTAAGCATTGTGGATTTGGTACAGATGAAGCAGAAGTGTCTGGCCTGTCTGAAGAGGTATTAGAAATGTGTCAATGGAAAAGAAAGAGGGATTAAACTGACAGAAAGAATAAGGCAGGGTTTTATTACATTCAAAGGGGAACCAAGCAGTAGATTTTAATTAGGTGTGTCACAAAATAGCTGAGGAAAAAAAAAAAAAAAAGTAAATCCTAGAACTATGGAATCAGTCTCGATGGGTACTTGTTTACTATGGTAACTAAATGCATACATTTAAAGAAGCCAAGGAAGAGCAATGCTAATGTCTGGTGAGCTTCAAACTAGTTTTATTTACCTTTTCTTAATTGCTAAGAAGTGAAAGAAGAAGTGATTATAAAAAGATTCAAAAAATGTTTCTCTCCCCTCTAAATGAAGTAGTGGAACTTAACAGCCATTACGTTTACTGATGACTTTTAATACATTCAGCCCTGGCACCATGGTTTCACTTACTACGAACTGAATTACTCTCCCTTAGTCCCACGCAGACTCATTTCTCAATGTTTCTTTAGAAACCAGGTGAACAAACACCTCACTGCACCGGCAATAATCATGGAACTATAGTGCAAAGCCTTTAAATGATTTCCTTAATTTTATGAATTAAGGCAGGCTAGGGATAGTGAAACAAACCATTATATAATGTTTAGCTGGCATTAAAACAGGTCCCAGTGATGACATATCCATCACCATAAAACTCCGAGGTGAAAGCAGCAACCCTCAGCAACTCCAATGGAAAAAAAAACCCTGGCTGCCTTCCACCCATAATACCCAAGAGATGTTTCAAGAATGCCCCAACTCCTACTCGGCATTGCTACCAAGAAGAAAACAAGCAATAAACCTGGGAGGGGGTAGAGGCAATGAAAATTGCCTCTGTCCTCATTTTCCATCTACTGCCACTCAACAGTCCTGCCACCCTGGTTTCTTCACATCTTTCACCGAAAACATCAGGCTGTCCACAGAAACATTGTGACAGAATAGAAACACTGGACCATTTTTCTTCCAGCCGAACAAAGCCAGCGTTGAGAGGGAACACACTCTCCCTGCTTGTGGCTCTTCCTGTGACAATGCAGCCTCATCGTGCATGCCGTGGTTAAAGCAGTCTGCTCGGACGCACTCATTCATTCATCACTTGAGGGAACTTCAGCTCCCTCAAGCCAACAAAAGGTGTGAGAACTCGCCTTGGTGAAGTATTGTACAAAGGCTGGGTTAAAGTAATTTCCTACAGGAGTGTGCTTTGGGATGTCCTGCAGGAACAATGAAGAACCCTCCCAAACTTCTGCTAAAGGCATTTGCAGACTGCCAGCCACCCTGGCTGCTCTGAGGGTTAACATCTCAGCAGCTCAGTGGCCAAGTACAGCCCTGCTCCAGCAGGACACTGACACAGGGTGTTCCCAGGTATTGCATTCAAGGGCCTTTTTTCATGTCCTCACACCAGCACGGAACCAAGCGTGCTACCCTTCTCCTGTGGCAACACGACAACCTCCTCCTGACTTTGAAAAGAACTGGGGAAAGAAATTATGAAACCCAGTCCCTGCAAGAAACCCTGAAAGCCGTCTTTCAGGGGCACCCACAAGCACACGAGCTGTTCCTGTGCACACAGATGTAGAGCTTTACGTTGTTTCCAGTTACCCGACTCATTCACATTTACATTTCCAATGCTTATTTAGTGATTCCTGTGGAGAAGGCCTCTGGGCGAGGCTGCTGATATACTCTAAAGCCACTATTCTGGTGGTCTGTTTTTACTAAATGAGTTGTATTATTTTTAATAAAGGATCACAAATGGACAAGTAGAAGCTGTTTCTCAAAACAAAGTAATATTCATAGATTTCCACGAAGGGCTTACTTCCCATCTACACTAGCACCTGAGCCAGTCAGCATCTTCCTTACTACCACTGAAAATAATAAAAATCTGAATTTTTAGAACTGATCTCACATTCCATCCCACGTATTCAACTAACGACTTAGTAAGCAGCAGTTAAAGGGATTTTTTACTCCTGGTGGCCTCCCTCTGCCCTATATATTGCATCCAACAGTGAGAAGCACTTGCCCATCACCAACACTGTAACTAAATTACTTCTGTTGTTTCTGCATCACCACTCACTCTACAGTTTTAAATTAAATATAATACTGAGCTTGCAGGTTGTCCACAGAGGGGACAGCTTGGAGAAGACATGTTGCCCAGTCATTTTTGACTCCAGGAGCTGCATGCTTCTAGTTCTCAGTGCCTCTTTGGCAGGCTGCAGCTCCATTCCCATGGGACTCTCCTGTGAACTCCCTGCTCTAGTTTAGGTCCTCAAGTGTATTGCTTGTCTGATGCAATCTAAGTACAGAGTTATTATTAGCAGTTGGCTTTATTAACAGTGTTTCATTTTAGGGCTAATTATACATTTTCTTATACTCCCACCCCATCACTAATGGGGCTGGGTATCTGTATGCAATTTTTTTGGTTTGTTTAATCAGGAAAGTAACTTTTGCTATTGAACCAGAGGTGACTTTATATGTTTACCTATATACTTCTAGTATTATCTACTCTGGGTCCCGCAGCACTGAGCCAAAAACCTATGAACTAAACTAAAATGCTCTGTAATTAATTGTGTGTACTTTCCTGTTGGTTTACATCTGAACCCACCCATCTTTCAGAGAGGACTTCAGCTGGCAGCTAGGAAGCTATCACAAGCCAGTTTATAGCAACACTGCTAGTACAGGAAAACTGCCTGCCACTGGTTCCAGCATCTGTAGGTTGGAGATTTGCGGGCCTCACAGGATTAATTTTGCCCATGATGATTTCAGTGTATTCTTCATCTGGACACAGGTAAGTCTGGGGTTGCAATGATGATACACTACCACGTTTCTGTATCATGGCTGAACAACATGCCACCAATTACTCAGGCCGTGCCAGGGAACTGAACAAAGAAGTGCAGTCACATCTCTGTGGCCAGCTCTGAGCCTCAGGACTGGTATCTATGGAATCAAAGTCTTTTTCCCTGCTGTCCAGGATATCACATTCATCTCCAAGACGAGTTACTATGGCAACTAAACCTGGGCTTAGTGGATGAAGGCATCGCTGTGCAAGTCGGTGTTTATTTTGCCAGTAATATGGCTGTGATATGGCTGACCACATAAGATGGAAGAAGCACAGATTTTTTTTTCCCCCTTGCTCTTCCCAGTCTTACCACCGAGGAAGTCAGAATGACTTTTAGCACCTAAAGCATCACATCTACTTTGATCTCACCTTTTCTGCTTAATTCAGTGGCAGTTGCAGGATATTGGAACAAGCTGGACCAAGAAGTAAAAGCAGACTGAAAGTAGCACTCTGCTCACTCTGCATCAGTGAATTTTTACCCAAGCTCTGCTTCACTGACCCATGCATAAGTGACAAGGGAAGCCCTCGCTAAAAGCCCCGGGAGCATGGCTCAAGCTGCATTGCGTAGCTGCTGCTGAGACTGAACGGCCTGGGCTGCCTGGCAAGCTCACTGAATTCAGGGGATGAAAAAAAGCTTTCCAACACTGTAAGGACACCAAAGCAGACTTGAAACATTCACCAAGCAAGCCTGGGGTGCTCCTGCCTTAGTACAGATGGGAGCTAGAGGTCCAAGGCACCCAGCCTGCTCCCCAGGCCTTGGCCCTGGCCCTGTAACACTGGAATGAAGAACCTAAGGGTCTCTCTGTGGTCTGTTACAAAGGCACAGATTAAAAAGATGGTTTTGAGTGTAATGCACTGCACTGGGAGATCTGGACTCTGGTATATTCGCTTATACCATAAGCTGTCTCTATTAGAGGTCACAGGCTCTTTATGCATCAGTAAAGTACTGGTGAAAGAGTGATTAAAACTACATCTTGGCACCCTTTGCCGATCTTGCCTCAGACACTACAAGCTCTACAAGCTACATATGCAACATACATGCAAAGATGCTACCACAGTGGGAACTTTCCCTTGATCAGTGCTTATATTCACCAATAAAAATAGGCAGCAGGGGAATTTTTATTTGCAGTGGCAGCAACCAACTTTTTTTTTGTCTGGCTTGATTAGTTTGGTTTTGTTGGTTTGGGTTTCTTCTCCCCCCGCCCCCGCCTCCCCTTTACAAGCTGAAAACCTATGAGGATTAAAGTTAATAGTTTCCAGGAGTGATGAATTCTAATACCAATGAACTGTGGCTTTCCAGTTTACAGATATTACTTGAATAGCCAAAATTCCTCTCCTTCCTCATAATCTGGAACATAAGGACTTAAGATGATGTCTGTGTGATTAGGACCAAAGACTGAATGTACTGCTCATCGAAAATGTTTACAATGGCTTCAACACCTGCTAGATTGCCATAGACATTGCTAAGGCATATGATCTCCGAGGAAAAACAAGAGTTTGGAGAAGAGGCAGGACATTTGTTTTGTCTTCAAAAGCCTATGAACATTTACTGCCAAATAAATAATTTCTGCCAAGTCAGTGCTGGATACAATGTGGCAGTACCCTGGAACTTGTCATCCACTGGATCACTAGAAAATACTCTCCCTCATCACTGCACTTTGAGTGCAATGACTTATTTCTGATCCAACACCTTTTCTCTACACCTCAGTTAAAGTGTTTCCTGCAGTGCCTCCAAAAGCTTTACCCTGCACAAAATCCTGCAATATCTGAGGTTGCTGCCATTACTATGGATCCTGTCCTCTTGCTTCTCCCTGGAAGAAGGCCAGGCAGGAGAAGGGGAGCAGAAGTGCTTTCTTCAGGCCTGCAAGTCAGGCTTCCAAGGAAGAGAAGCAGGGGAAACAGAGAGGTGGGACTTGGTTGTATCTCCTGAGTGTGACTAAAATGCCATGCTCTTTTCCAACATTTTCGGCTAGGCAGGATCAGACTTCTCCACCTACCAAACTGCAGTCAGTGAAGGAGAATGTATGTGGGAAAGACTCGCTTCATCTTGAATTCAGTCTCTCCTCACTACACAGGCTCCTGAGCAGACCAGGCTTAGGTTATCTGTTGCCCTGAAACAACTAAGCATTTATTATCTTTAAGTGATTCCATCAAAGAATTAATAATAATCTAAAAAGGGGATGTGCGCATAGCTTGCCCAAAATACGGTCCATAAGTGTTGCTCTCGCCTCTTGGGAGGCACCTTTTGAGGATTTGGAAGAATTAAAACTTCAGAGGACGAAGAGGAGTCACCACGGATTGCGTGGTCCCAGGGTGAAAAAGCCCTGCGTGTGGTTCAGAGATTTGCAGCTCTTTTTGTCCCATCTTTAGGAGGAGATAGGAAAAAGAACACTTTTCCAAATACTGCAGACTGGAGAAGCCCAGTAACTGAATTAGTCTTTCCTGTAGAGACCTCTAAGTACTAAGTATGAAGCGCAGTTATTGTTGTTTATGCAGACACAGATGTAAGGAGACAGAGGGCTTAGGCAGACCACTGAAAGAAAACAGGGAAAATATAGCGCATTTAGATTAGAAGATGGGTAGTTAAGAAAATCAGAAAATTAAAGTTTGGTAAAAATACTCTAAATCAAAGACTAAAGCAAATAGGTCTACAATAGTAATATACTAGAACACTTTTTGTTTTCCATCTTTACACAGTGTTAAGAGTTTCTGGCAAAAGTCACCCTGCTGGATTGCCTTGAGGAAGAGGTCAGATACCATGGCACCACAAAAATGGGTCAGAATCATCAATTCGGACTTCTCAGAAATTCTATTTAAGCTACAGTGCCAGTCAGCAGATACGTGGCTGTTTCCATGCCTCTCTCATTTACTTCATAAAAGCAGATTAATCCCCCAAATTTGACTTCCTACAACGACAACTGTGCATGAGGGAAGCAGTTGACAAGCACCATGACACAGAAGAAGAGGAAGTATAAATGTAGTGAGATTCAACACAAGCAGCAAATCCAGAAAGAACTGAAACAGTAAACAAAGTGGAATTCAATTTTCAATTCGCTATTTTATTACACTGGGAGAAGTAGGTGTTATAAACACACTCTCCCACATCTGGGCACCTGAAGCATCAATGAAGTTGCTTAACCTGCACCCAGATGGAAGTGCTACAAAAACATTCACTATATGAGCTCCTATCATTTAACAATACCAAATGCCTTATTATTAGTTCTACACTTGCAAAAAAGAGGAGAAAATCTATTCTGCACATGAGGATATATGTTGAAGCAGAGGGTGAATACGCCCTGAAAACATAAGCACAGGGAAGCATAAGCAAGGAAGCAAAAAGATGATAAAAAAAGCTGATGAAGCAAGGCAAAAAATCCAGTGACCCTGCAAGTCTGTGAAGCCTCTGAAACATCAGGCTCTCTGCTTTGATCCCATCTTTTGCCAATAAATCAAAAAAGCCCAAGAACCCATCTGCAGACTTAGTGAGTGTTTCAGGGCCTATGGAAAAGTCAAATCAACTTGTGGTGTTCCGCTTTTTGTGTAACGATAAAAGCACAACTACCCTACATGACTCCAAGCACAGCACAAAATGGCAGTGCCCGCAGTCTCCGAGCAGCTCCTTAGCCAGACATCAAGAAAGCCAGAAGAATGCTCGTGCCAAAGATAGTTAATATGATCATATTGCATTACTGTCACTGTAGTGATACTGGGCAAATGTTTTGTTGCATGAGGCTATACAATAATTGGGCAGTAATCAGTAAAAACATTAAGTCCATGTTTTACTACTGCTTCATCACTAGCTATAAAACAACATCCTAATAAAATAAACCTAAAAAGAACTGAGATTAACAAGGCATGTAATGGCAGTTTAGAAGTAAAAGTCACTTCAGCAATATAAAACCGAACAATACTGTTTAAAAGAATGAGCAGAGAAGATTGACTATTCCTTCTTTAAAAAAAAGCAGCTATTCAGAGGGCCTTGGCCTAGTTACCATAGTGTATACATCAAACTGGTAAGCAAAGCACAGTGCATCAGTGCTCACCAGAAAAGCACTATACATTGGACAGCTGACTAGCACTACCTATCCCTAATTAGATAACCTTGCATGGACAATCCTAACCACTGAAAGGAAGAAAGAGAGAGAGAGAAACATTAGAAAAAGCTCTGGCCAATATTAAGACATGAATTTTGACTGTACAAGTAGGTATATTTATGGCAGAGTCCAAGAATGATCAGACAAGCCATTACAGAATGAAAGCGGCTCCCTCCAAGTTGTTTTATCAGGCTCTGAATACATCACCTCATTTTTAGTAGGGTTCTGGTATCATGTGCAGTTAACGTATAATTATTACAGAACTGTGATTGCATCGTTAGCAGAAGTTTAATTATATCATTGACATTAGTGATGCCATAACATCAAGCTCAATAATAGTTCATAACAAAACCTACAATTAGCACAATTTTTCCTCCCTTTTACACCAACCAAAAGTGTTCAGCTTGGAGAAGCCTAATAGTCCATACAAAAGTGAGCTAGGGCTGAACCTGAAAGGATTGCTGGCTGGTAATTTAGTAATATGGTAATTAAAGTCTTTTCATGATGTAATTACACATCAGCTACAAAAGGACAGCTGCTATACAACACTGCCAGGGTACGTGGCATGAAATGATTAGATTTGAGAGGCTTTGGTGGTTAAACTGAATACCACAGACATAAGTCTGAGGTATAGCTGGCACCGCATAGCACATTATTATTCAAGTCTCACACTTGGCGTTTCCTTAGCTCATTGTGATAGTAAGTTTGTTGCACGTACCTTGGTCTTGTGACAGCAGAAGCTGCTCAAAACCCACCTTTAAAAGCTTGTGCTGTTTTTAAGTTGCTTGCAACTAAAAGACCTAACCTTCTGGGCAGAGGCAGTACAAATGAGGTTTGCATGAACCCAAAATGTTTATTTCCCATCCCTGCAGCATGAAACCTCCTCTCACAGACTCTTGTCTGTGGGAAATGTAGCTTGATTTATTTGTAGGCTTTTTCCAGTGGGGGAGCGGAGAGGGGAGAAGGAGAATGATGACAGAGAAGAGGCACAAACGAATAGGTGAACTCAAAGAACCCAAAGCTCAACTGAAGAACTGAGGGTTTCAGCATCTAGTTCCAACAGCAACAAGCACAAATCCTCTGTTCTGGTGAAAAAACAAACCCCACCACCCTTCTCAAGAGCAGACAAACTTTTTTTTTTTTTAAAGTAGTTTCCTTATTTTATTTCTCACCGCCCTCATTTGTATCTGTACAAACAGCGAAGCTGACCACGCAAGGCATGAGACAGCAAAAGGAACATATTTTTCCAACTAACACGAATAAAACTTCTTGGCTACGTGACTGGGCTCTTAAAAGTACAGGAAAGCACTGTGCACCCTGGCAGTAGGCGGACAACCTCAGAACTGCTTTTCTAGTCCTAAAATGACCTTTTAGTGATGAGGAGCAACTTAGATGTTTTGCAATAGCAATTTTTCTTCTTTTCTGAAACATGGGAAGTGGAGACTTGGTGGGACAGAGGCCCAGATCAACTGATCTTCTACACTTCAAAGCTTTTATTTTCTTGAGCTACGAAAATCTAGAAGTGGGATTATTTGAAAGTGAAGGATTTGGGGAATCCAGAGAATTCTCCTCAGCATGAGGAAGGTTTCCATGAGGTCCATTTGGGAAGTGCCAAACCAAGTATTTTGGATCTGGAGGGACCCTGTTACCTACAAGATGCAAGGAATGAGGAGAAAAATTTGAGCCCTGGTTCAAACAAGACCCAGCCTTGCCGATGGCTTCCCTTCTAATTCCTGCTTTTCCTGTTTTTCTGAACAGATGTTTTTAACTGGCTTGATGAACATTCAAAGCCACTGGAAGACTTTGTGGCTTTAACAACAGCAGATGCTTGGGCTAATTCAAGATCATTGACAACAACGAGTTTCTTCCGGCTGGGTGTGACAGGCTGCAATGGAGCTGAGGCTGCTCTCAGGAACCAGAGGAGGAATCCTGGGGGAACTGGAAGCAGCCAGTCATTTAAGAACAAAGATCTCAACGACTCAGAAGTAGGTCCTGCATGGCAAATTTTAAGAAGCACACTTTGAAGAGACAATAAAGGAATTTAGCCAGCCCATTGGAAGAGACTCAACTGTACTTCAAGTACAATAGCACAGGAAAACATGATTATTTCTAATTTAATGGCAAAAGAGCTAAAATTTAGTGCAGCTAGTGGTTCTGATGACTAGATAGGTGGTCTACCCAAACCTGTTTGCAGCTACCCTCTGTGAGGACTCTTTTGATTCAAAAAATGTCACTTGTCAAGAGGAATTGGGTGAGCAAATTGCAATATAAACAGCAAATTCAGCACATTAAGAACAATCACCAACATGAAAAGAATAGGAACTTTATGCACAAAGGATTTATCTGACTTCCTACAAAGTTTAACACAGCAAGAGGCAATAAAAATGTTAGGTTTAAACTACAAAACATTTTGCAGTTGACTGCTGCCTCTGTAGATACCTTGTGTACACACAGTACAAACATGAACTGGGTGCACACAAACCTCAAACACAAATGCCTAACTCTAGCAGTCTTCACCTATAGACAATGTGGTTCAGTACCTTTGCAGACTTTAATTTCTCAGCTGCTAACTAAAAGAACACAACAGCAGTCTGTGTCACGTGGGGAACTATTCTCCCTGGCCTGTTTATACAGAGCGCTGCCAAAAGAAACATGTGAAGGTTTAAAGTCTTGCAAGACCAGCCTCGTTACCTCCCTCTGATGATGTTACAGGCAGAGAGTGAGACAGAGGAAAAGAATGCAAGTGAGAGATTTGCAGTTCCCTCCTAGCTTTAGCTAAATCAGAAGACAAAGAAAAAGCTTCTCATCACAAGTCTTTGAGCATCCAACTTCTAAATATAACAAAGCAACATCTCCTGAACAACAGCATTCAGTAATTTAAAACAACATTTAACAGTAACACCAGTTGTTTCCTGAGTACCCAGCCCTCTGAGCTAGTAGATAGGGGGGAGTAGAATGAAGCCCCCATAATCCAAGGGGAAATGGTGAGGAACCTGCTACAGTACTTAGACACACACAAGTCTATGGGGCCAGATGGGATCCACCCAAGGGTACTGAGGGAGCTGGCAGATGTGCTCACCAAGCCACTTCCCATCATTTATCAGCAGTCCTGGCTAACCTGGGAGGTCCAAGTTCACTGGAGGTTAGTGAATGTGACACCCATCCACAAGCAGGGCCAGAAGGAGAATCTGGGGAACTACAGGCCTATCAAGTCTGACCTCGGTCCCGGGGAAGGTTATGGAGCAGATCATCCTGAATGCCATTATGTGGCACATGCAACACAACCAGGTGGATCAGGCCCAGTTAGCATGGGTTCATGAAAGGCAGGTCCTGCTTGACTAACCTGATCTCCTTCTATGACAAGGTGACCCACTTAGTGGATGAGGGAAAGGCTATGGATGTTGTATTCCTAGACTGTAGTAAAGCCTTTGACACCATTTCCCACAGCATTCTCTTGGAGAAACTGGCTGCTCACGGCTTGGATGGGGGTACTCTCTGCTGGGTAAAAAAACTGGCTGGATGGCCGGGCCCAAAGAGTTGTGATGAATGGAGTTAAATCCAGTTGGTGGCCAGTCACAAGTGGTATTCCCCAGGGCTCGGTATTGGGGCTAGTTCTTTTCAATATCTTTATCAATGACCTGAGTGAGGGGAATGAGTGCACGCTCAGTAAGTTTGCAGACAACACTAAGTTGGGCGGGAGTGTTGACCTGCTTGAGGATAGGATGGCCCTACAGAGGGATCTGGACAGGCTAGATCGAGGAGCCGAGGCCAGTGATATGAAGTTCAACAAGGTCAAGTGCCATGTCCTGCACTTGGGTCACAACAACCCCATGCAGCGCTACAGGCTTGGGGAAGAGTGGCTGGAAAGCTGCCGACGGAAAAGGACCTAGGGCTGTTGGTCAACAGCCGGCTGAATATGAGCCAGCAGTCCCAGCTGGCCAAGAAGGCCAATAGCATCCTGGCTTGTATCAGAAACAGCATGGCCAGCAGGACTAGGGAAGTGATCGTCCCCCTGTACCCAGCACTGGTGAGGCCACACCTCAAATACTGTGTTCAGTTTTGGGCCCCTCACTACAAGACAGACATTGAGGTGCTGGAGTGTGTCCAAAGAAGAGCAACGAAACTGGTGAAGGGCCTAGAGCACAAGTCTTAATGGGGAGCAGCTGAGGGAACTGGGGTTGTTCAGCCTGGAGACAATGAGGCTGAGGGGAGACCTTATCGCTCTCTACAACTACCCGAGAGGAGGTTGTAGCGAGGTCGGGGGTGATCTCTTCTCCCAAGTAACAAGTGATAGGACAAGAGAAAATGGCCTCAAGTTGCACCAGGGGAGGTTTAGATTGGATATTAGGAAAAATTTCTTCACTGAAAGGGTTGTCAAACATTGGAACAGGCTGCCCAGGGAAGTGGTGGAGTCCCCATCCCTGGAGGTATTTAAAAGACAGGTAGACGTGGTGATTAGGGACATGGTTTAGTGGTGGACTTCGCAGTGCTAGGTTAATGGTTGGACTTGATGATCTTAAAGGTCCCTTCCAACCTAGATGATTCAGGTCTGAGAAACGGACAAGTACGCAAGCTGGAACAGGACGCAGTAAAAATCCTAACCTGTGACAGATCCTCTCCCTCCCCTCCTCCCTGTTGCAGGAGTAGCAGTTATTTGCTTACAGATTATTACCTTCAATTACATCAAATTCTGAGAGCCAGGTGGCCTTCCAAGACTAAGGCTGAGGACAGGAGCCACAGGACTTTGTACTCAACCAGCCCAGCCCTACCAGCTGTTCCAGATGCAGTCACCTTGTCAGTGCTCAATGCACAATTCCACTACACACCCAACATCTCTTCTGTTTCAATGGCTCTTTAGTGTCTTTCCACTTCTCTGCAACCATCAAGTCATTCAGAAACTGCTACAGGGACAGAAGTATCATCAACCTCCCTGACTGCATCCACCACTCAACTAGATACTGGAAGCTCATCAATGCCATTTGCATTCATTTCCATGAGGGCCATTAAAGAAACAGAATCCTCTTGTGACACTGTTTGCAACTAAGGAACTTGGTAACACCAGATCTGGGGAGTTTGGGACGAAGGAATAGTTGGGGAGACACCACACTTACTCACCTGCTGTCACCAGCGTTTGCCACGTAAAGCTTCCCCAATAAATACACCACCACAAGGGCTGTGCAGCCGCCAGAAATATTATACACGGTCCTCTCTCGTTCTATTTGCAAATCCTATGGGAAAAGAGAACAAGATTTATAAAGACAGCATTTCAATTAATGTTTTAGAAAATGAAGATTCCTCTAAAAAAACGAATAGAGTCTTTCTTAAACTGCATGTCCCAGTGGCTTTCTTTACTGTTGCAGCTATGGCCACATGGTCAGGGAGAAGAATGGGAAGTGGAGGAGTACGTATTACTTAAGATACAGAGATGTTCGGGAAAAAAATCAGGACAGGAGATTGTAAAACATCAGGCACCAAGGAACAAATGGCAACTCTGAGGGATGCAAGGGAATTTGCTACAGAAAAAGCACAATGAAGGCAAAGATAAATGTAGCTTAACAACAGGTACCTGGTGGTATAATTGGAAAGTGCTTTACATAGACAGCAAATAATTAATGAGACCTAGCTATGACATGACTAACTACCTGCTCTCCAAAAGGGATGCTAGGACGGCAGAGCATATGCCTTTACAAAGAGCAGCAAGACACACTCATGCCACAAGGCTACCCTTCCGAAACACAGGGAACTGGTGGATGCCAAACTTACTAAGGGGTCGGGGGTAGGAGAGGAAGGTCAGTAGAATAGTATTTACTGAAAAATACTAGGTATTCACAGACTTTCCAGGATGAACCACAATATTTAACCCTGTGTCTCATCTCAATGCTTTTAGGAGGTCCTGAAAAGAGTTAACTTTTATGCATGTGCACAGGCCCAAATTTAAGGAGGTATGTACCTACTCAAATAGTTCTTCCTGTGTTTAGCTTCCAACTGATTCTCACTGCAAGAAATATTACATATAAAAAAGCCCTCCTGCTTAATAGAAGTGGAGAACATGAGTCACATCTGTCACCAACAATCAACCAAGCCCAGGAATGAAAAAACACATAAATATATACACACACACATACACAAATATATAGTCCCAGGAAAGCTTGCAGAACATAAAAGACACAAGTAAATGACCTACTTTGCAGTACTCCATACATTTTAAACAAAAATTGAAGTATATGCCAATGGATTCATTCTGCTGCCGTTTAGTTTGGGGTAATAACACAGCACGTTACAAATTACCCTCCTCTCCTGTGTCCAGAATGAAATCCAATTTCAAACTGGTCTTTCCTTGTAATACTGGATTCAGACAGGGAGCATCATTTAACACTGCTATTGCAAGTACTGGCAGATCTTTTCAGCTAAACCCTGCCTACTTGTATGTGTTTTTTATTATGGATGTATTTGTTTGCCTCTGTGCGCGCATAAACACACAGAGCTACACTTCAGCCATTTTCATATTTGCACTGAGCAAGAAACAGCTCAAATTGTCCACGCCTTGGGGTATGGGATTCAGAGCTTTATTTCAGAGCTAAATTTATCTGAGGAAGGGCACCACAACAAACGCAAACCATGACAGCTCCAACTTGATTGAAAATCTGTAGAGTTGGTGGAGGCCAGCGACTGCACTTTGTTTCCTACAAATTTCAGGAGGGAGGTGACCAGGGGCAGCGGTGGGGATGCTCAGCAGCGCTGGGCCGTTGTCCCGAGCAGGCTGGGCAGAGGTGTCCATCACAAATAACGTGACTCCTTGCTGGTCGGTGTACACAGGGCCCCATCCCGTTTGTGCCATGAATACAGTCCTGAGGCGGGCGGTGTGGCAGGGGCAGCAAGGAACAGCCACGCTGCCTGACCAGGCCATCCTCTGCTGCACTCTGCTGCCAGAGACTCGGGTTTTACTGATGGCCATGCTCTCATTGACTTCTGGGTTTTTTTTTGGTTTTTTTTGGTTTTGTTTTTTTTTTGAGGGGTGAGGACCAGGAGGAAAACACCTCCAAGCTAAAAAAAAAAAAAAAAAATCAAATCTTGCAGAACCTTTGGTCAAAGACATGGGCCTGTTATAAATGCCACTTTATCTAATCTTGCCATAGAGAAGCTGATTTTCCTCCCCATGGTTTCTATATATTTTTAAATTAAGCTGAAAAGAACAGTTCAAAGGAAGCAGACATTTCTAACCATCAAAATAATTTAAACTTACAAATACTACAGTGGATTTACCAGACACTGCCAGGAATTTTAAAAAACCTTCATCTCCGCAGTTCAGAGTATCCTCCGAGACCTTCAAACAATGTACAGTTCCTCACCTGGTTTCAGCTCCATCATATGTACACTTTGCAAGTGCTGGAATGCCTAAATTAAAATTTATTTCTTTCAATAAGCAGAATTCAGAAGCATCTATTATAGGAGAGAAGACGGATAATCCTTAGGGCCTCATTTTCAGAGTTTCCCTGACTGGAACTAGACCTGCGCACTGGATTTTTTCAAATCATTGCTGTTCATGGGCTCTTCCATCTAGTTGTTGTTCAGAACTTGAATTTACTACCATGACTTGCCAGAGTATATTCAGTGCCATGTTTAATTTGGTATTACATACTTTGTTTGACATTTCCTTTTGTGGCAGGAGGAAAGGAGGGGGAGGCTTTCCTACAGATCAACAAGATTTGAGGGGAAAAAATAAACCAAAATAAAATAAATCCTACCATTGCCACTAAGTTATTCTGATGTAGAGACACTGGCTTTTAGTAAAATATACTTTATAACAGTGCTGCTGGGAAAGTTCTGCAGCACAAACAAGGGCAGAAACCCCAAAACACCTCTGAAGTCTTTACAGGTATAAAGGGGCTCACTGTAGACAAAGTCTGAGCGTATACAAAACTTTCCTCATTTTCCACCTGGAGAAAGATTTCAGAGCAAGTTTGTTTTTGTTTTTGGTGGGGTTTTTTTTGTTTGTTTCTTTTTTGCTTTTTTCCTTTTTTTCCTCTTCTTTTCTGTAGCATGCAGCTCATTCCCACATAGCAATCTCTGTGCAGGGGAAGAGCTGAGCAGAACCAAACTGATGCACCCTTCAGCCCAAAGGGCAGCTCATGCCACTCACTCAGACCCTGACAGTGGGGAAAAAAATAAAAATAAAAATGATTTCTATATCCTCTGTTCAAAAGGCTATCATTTCATGCCAAGGAAGCAGCTAATTTAGTCTGTGCTCTGCCCCTCTATTTAGGATGCATGACAGCCCTGAGGAGAAGGACTTGGGGCTGTTAGTTGATAAGCAGCTCAACATGAGCCAGCAATGTGCGCTTGAAGCCCAGAAAGCCAACCACATCCTGGGCTGCATCAAAAGCAGCGTGGCCAGCAGGTCGAGGGAGGTGATTCTGCCCCTCTATGCCACTCTGGTGAGATCTCACCTGGAGTACTGTGTACAGCTCTGGGGTACCCAACGTAAGGAGGACATGGACGTATTGGAGCAAGTCCAGAGGAGGGCCACAAAGATAATCAGAGGGCTGGAGCACCTCTCCTAGGAGGACAGGCTGAGAGAGTTGGGGCTGTTCAGCCTGGAGAAGAGAAGGCTCCGGGGAGACCTTATAGGGGCTTTTCAGTACTTAAAGGGGCCTACAGAAAAGGTGGAGAGGGACCCTTTATCAGGGAGTGTAGCGATAGGACGAGGGGTAACGGTTTTAAACTGAAAGAGGGTTGATTTAGATTAGATCTCAGGAAGAAATTTTCCACTCTGAGGGTGGTGAGGCACTGGAACAGGTTGCCCAGAGAAGCTGTGGATGCCCCATCCCTGGAAGTGTTCAAAGCCAGGCTGGATGAGGCTTTCAGCAACCTGGTCTACTGGGTGGCGTCCTTGCCCATGGCAGGGGGGTTGGAACTAGATGATCTTTAAGGTCCCTTCCAACTCTAACCGTTCTATGATTCTATGTGGTGACAACTAGGAGCAAGGCTGCCCACACGGGTTGCCTCACTCCAGGTCACCCTGGTCCCTCTTCCCCAGGTGAGGGAGTGCAGGGAGGATGGAGCAAAGCCCGCAGAGGACTCCACGCAGTGCCGCGGGGGTACGCTTCCAGAGCAGGCGACGGAGAGCAGGGGCTGCTTTCTCCACCGATTACAGAAGCAGTCCCAGGGCATCGCATGAGCCCTGGGGCACACCATCCCTGCCGCCTCAGCTGCTCACGCGTCCTCAGCGTCTGCCTCGCGAAGGCTCAGGCCTGGCCTTCCCAGAGCCAAAGCAGCGGTTAATCGCGCTAATTAACAACCTCTTCCGAAAAAAAGGAGGAAGATTACGCCGCGCAGCCATTAGCATCCGCTCCGCCGGAGGCTGCCGGGCCCCCGACGGCGGCTTGCTCCTGCCACCTGGTGGAGAGCCTGCGGAGGGGCGCGGGGGGGGCCGGCGGCGCGGGGCCGGGGCGGGCTGCGGGGCCGGGGCGGGCTGCGGGGCCGCGGCTTTGCCTCCCGCCGGCCTGGACCCACGCGCGTCGGGCAGGCGGAGCGGCGGGGCCACACCCCATTCTAAGTTTTAGAAATTTAGGACCTTGAAAACAGAAGTGGGTACGGTCATCAGGTTGCAGTATCGTCGTTACGACACGCTGTCATACTGCAACAACCACTAAAATAACTATTTTTCATCTGTATCCATCCTCTAAGCAGGGGCCTTTCCTCCAGGAAATCTTGCTATGACAGAAGGCAGCTTTACTCCCTACACACAGGATATCAGGTGTCTGCTAAAAAAAAAAAAAATAAATCATAATTTTGACTTTATGTTTTCTGAAACAAGTCCTTAATCTGCTTTACCTCTGTCAAAACGGAGGTACCTTTGGAGATACTCAAAACCCACCTGGCTGCGTTCCTGTGCAACCTGCTCTAGGGGAGCCTGCTTTGGCAGGGGGATTGGACTAGATGATGTCCAGAGGTCCCTTCCAACCCCTCCCATTCTGCGAAAAAGGCATCAAAATGCACGTACCACCGTTTCAACCCTCCTTATCTCTACTGGCTATTTAATCAGAGGAAAGTTTTCAAAAGGAAAACCATACAACATATTTTACTGTCTCAAGATAGTTCAAATTAAAACGGCACCAATCTTGCAAAAGCATCTGCCTAGATTTCATCTGAGTCAAAAAAAAAAATCTCAATAAAGAAGGAAATCATGATACAATGTATACAAACTTACACCTTCCAGTAAATCATACAGGCTAGTTCTGTGCCATTTTTTCCCCATCCAAAATTAAAGAGTTCAGTGTGGAATAGATGCTCTCTCCCCTTAATCTTTCTTTAAAATACATAGTACATCACACACATGTATACAAGGTTAAATACAGGGAAGGGATTATAGTCTGATGCTTTTATCCAGTACAGAAGAGCACTTGGAAACATCTCTCCTGGCTCCTAGAACTGAATCTATAAATGCACATCTTAAAATTCAAGAGATGAAAATTAGAGGATCTGACTTATGATACCTTCAGAACTTGAGCTTACTTATTTCCATTTAGCTGGAATAATTGTGATCACCAATTACTGACTGAGCATTTTTTGTTTTTCAAACAGGACAGTCAATTATCTGAGAACACAACACAGAAACTTGCTAATCCCAGTTCCAACACAATCAGAGAACACCATCTAGAAGTACTTCAAAAAGGGCACAGCTTAATTGTTAAATTTTTAAGTTAGGCAACGACTTGGTCTGTGTCAGCTTTCCACAGTGTTTTACTGGATGTAGCTGTCAGACAAGCACTATCCAGAAGAAATAACACCCAATAAAGGAAAAATAATTTGAAAAAGCCTTTTGAAAGGGATTAATTGCATTTTGTTTGAGACTTGAGGCAAAACCAGGGAGAGCTTAACTAGAATTCAAAAGGCAGCTGGGGAAAAAAGTAACGGTATGCAAAATGCTCCCAGGAAACAGGGACAAAACCATCATTAGATAAACTAGTCAGGTTGGACCTTTAAAAAAAAAAAATTATCTCTATCTGCTCAGCATTTTCACCAGGTTCAAAAGGCTCCTTTGCAGCGATGGGTGTTTCAGGAAACAACACCAAGAATTCTGCCTACGTGTCCAGGAAACATGAGCTTTCACCAACTGCCAGGTAAAACGACACACTCTGCTGGCACAAACCCTCATATATTATGCACATCTCAACTACACTGACCTAACTTAACAACATCCACGACGTTCCAGTACAAAATAGGGCTGAATAAACAATGTGCTATGGAAGACGTCCAAAATCTTCACCCAAAGACTACTAGAGTATACGCTAGCAGGAAGTTAGACAGAGGTCAGAGGAAGATCAGTCATTGCAAACACAGATGAGACTCAGGAGTGTTGATCTTATGAACTGCTCCCTTACACAGACAAAAGAAAATACACAAGACTCGCCCAAGAGCTTAAAGTACATATAATTATCTATTGCTTTTCTTAATCTGACTGTTTTTATAAGACTTCATTTTAATGTAAAACTTAATGCTGAAATTATATTGCATTGTGCTAGACAGAGTTTTTTATATAGGAAAGACAGACAATGAACTTCAGCCCTCTGATAAAGAGCAAAAGTGGGAATTAAGGTATCTGATCTGTAGCATATTAACAAAGACACAGGGAGGAAAATAAAATATTCTCTGGACTTCAGTTTGGAAAAAGGGAGGATAGATTACTATGACCTGTACATGGAATAACCAGACATCGTATCTGTAGCCAGTTATCCAGGGTTTCTGCATGTGTCATACTGTATCCATAAAAGCCCTCCCATGCAGTCAGGTGCGTCTTCTGTGTGAACACCTACCAGAGATGTGAACTCAATAAAGCAGGGCAGTAACAGCCCTGCTCACTCAGATGTGTTCAAGGAAGGCAGCGATGGGTAATGCGCACACTGCTCTCCTAAGAAAGGTAGAGCACTTGAAACGGCCCTTCTTTAGGTATCTTACCTTTGCTTTCTAGTCACATGAAACTCCATTTCTCATCTCTCCTGCACTTGGAGCCAGTTTCAATAGGAGAGAGAGATAGAGAGAGTCGTGCCACGCACTCAGAGCCTGGCACTCCTTCTGGCCTGAAAACTGCCCCAACTGAAGCATGAAATTGGTGTCCCTCTCTTAAGCACACTCCCAAGCCCACGAGGGTGCAGTGGATGGGCAGTGACATCTTTTCCCTTCTGTCTCAACAAAGAAGGAAGCAAGCTAATCCTCCCTTGCTGAAAAGGGCGTGCTAAACTGACAGAAGATTTTCATGCATCCTCCTCTTTCTTTTCAGCTAGCAGAAACTGAGCCCACTAGCCACAGTGCATAAAACTGCTCACATGCCCTACGCTGAACGATACCTAAGCTACGGCTGTGGATCCTGCTCCTGGACCTACCCAACTAAAAGTCCAAATCCAGTTGGTGGGTCTGTTTGCCTGCACTTCCCTGGGGAGAAAGCACAATCCAGCAAGATAATTGCTATTCAGAATTCAAAGTGAAGCACCACTTTGTTAATACCAACAACTGTAGTCTCTAATTAGATGCATGTACTAAACAAAATTCACATGTGTCAGGAAAAACAATGATTGAATACTTCTTTTCAGACAACAAATAAAACCTCTGGGAAACACTAATTTGTTAGAAAACCTTCTGCTCAAACAAGAGGCTTTTCTAAAAACAAAGAAAAAATTAAAAAAAGAAGAAAAAGAACAAGATCAGATCTCCCAAGACCTGATCTGCGTGTACTCACTGCCAGGCCAAGCCTCTGCTCTGCCTGACAAGAATTATTTTTAATAATATGGAGAAGTGAAAGGGGAAGGTGTGGAGAGCTACATCAATTATAAAAGAGAAAAAACAGCTTCCACAGGGAAATTGATGGATATTCTGTTTCCATAGGGTCATGATTACCTCCCAGGTGCTCATGCTGTACACAAGTCAACAGAGTGACAGGAACATACTTCACGCCCCGCTCATCCACACACAACTGCCTCAGTCAAGAGCTGCACACACACTCTCTACAGTCACTACTGTGCTTTATGAGCCACGCCAACACTAACATGAACTACAGGTCATTGGATCCAGGATGCTGCCCCTCATTCATGTCCCTGATGTGACCTTTTATGACCTGTTATGTAGCTGTGGGCAACATAAACAAGGGTCTGTGGCACAAGGAATGCTGAGAGCCTTTGCTGCTGCTCCAGTCGGGCAATGAGGCTTTGTAAAGTGCATGCCCATATATACAGCCTTATGATAACAGCCAATGCTGAAATCTGCTACTGTGAGACAATACTAATTTTTATCTTAAAAAAAAAAAAGAGGCGGGGGGGAAGGGAGGAAAAGAGCACCAAGCTTCTAAGAGTCAAGTAATCCACAAACATGGCCGTGGTGCTGCCTGGGAGTTAAGGTGCAGTTCCTGCCTCACAGGGATGTACCAGGTAAGCTGTTGAGGCTCTTCAATAATTCTGTCCACACTCAGATGGTGTTTAAGTAGGGGTAGGGGAAAAAAAAAGTGAAAAAAAATTCCTAAATGTTCTTTTCCAGGCCATGTGGCCCATTAATGTATGCAAAAAGGACTTCAAAGCCCTGAGATACACATACCATTTCCTTGAATGCACTTTCTATGGCCCCAATAACCAGGCACTCATGTGGGATCTTCTTCTCGGTGAAGAAGCGTGTTGGAGGGGTGCTGGGTGAGCCTGGGGCCCCCACACCCCCACGGAGGGAGGCTGCCCGCGTCAGCGTCCTGCTGTTGGTGGCTGGGTTGTCGGGCTCCTCTCCCAGGCAGGTGGGAGGGAGGACGGCTGTGTTCCTCAGGATGTCCACGATCTCCTGCAGCTGCTCCAGGATATGGTGCTGCAGCAGTTTGGAAGCAACCACAGCTGCCCCTGACCCAGCATGTCCATCAAACAGGGACCAGTAGTACAGGTTGACCCCATCTGTGTCCTGGAGAAGCAGAAGGGGAAGAAAGGGAAAGAAAAGAGATGGTCAGCGTTACAAAGCCACGAGTGAGGTGATGAAGTGGTCGGTGGCACAGGGCAGCAGGTAAAACACAGGTAACTTTCCCAGAGGTAACCTTCTTTCTGAAATGGAGAAATACTCACAGTGTTAGTACAGCTCTGGTAAGGAGGAGGGATGCTTATTTTTGCCACACACCCTGACCTTTTTTTTTTTTTTTCTTTTTTTTTTCCCCCCTTAACTCCCTCAAAAAGAAAAAAAACCCCAAAAAGATAAAAGGCTGAACTTGCAATCTTTCTTCCCTTACAGCCATCATAGCATGCACTGAACAAGCACAGCTACCACCGTGAGACTAACTTAACTTCTTAATGACTGTGTAGATCAGAAGAAAAGCATTGAAAAATCACATCAATGATAAAATGATGGACCTACGACCATGGAGACCAAAATTCTACACAAGACAGTACCCGATACTTCTGTGACAGACCTTTTTTTTCACTAGGCATGAGATGAAGTACCTTAGTTTGACAACTAGTAACAAGAAGTGATCCCCACTTCTATGACTGGTAGATAAGGTCCATCCATGCTGGCAGATGGGACAGCTCAGGCTTTCCCTGCCTGTGCCAGCCCAGGAACCAGCACAGCACAGAGGTCCTCAAGGATGGCAGACACAAGTGGGATCAGCTGCACTCTACCCGTGCTAGCCTACACATTCACTGTCTAGTCCTTCCCAGTCCTCTGAAAAGCTTCCCGTGCAGTACTGGAGTTACATACCCTCTGATAAGAAGAGCTATGCAAGTGTTTTAGTATAGCTCTCGGCATAATAGTATGCTTTTAGATCTTGTATTTTATCTCAACTCCTAGCATGCTGGTCAGCAACAACCACCTCATACAGGCAGGTTATCCAGGAAAAGTAAATTTTGTAGACCTCAGTATTAAAATGAAGGTATATATGGTAATGTTATGTATTTGTTCAACAGTTATTGATCAATGATGTGATTTTCAAATATTTCTCCCTTTCTGCTCCACACAGTCTCCTCTGATAGGTGCAAGTCAGCTCCACTATTGCTCCGATTTGAGCAGAAACCATGTTTTTGTGGTGGGGTGCCCTGTCACTCAGATAGGGCCCATTAATCCAGAGCTGGAGGCAGACTAAGTTCTGGGCAGTGCAAGCTCTGATCTGCCTGAAAAATACCAAGGAGCCATACCCTAGATAACCTCAACTTTTTTTGGAGAAATTCACCTAGAAAGCCTCAGGGAAGTGATTAAGGTATAACAATACCTGGTCTTCGCATGATAGCATATTTGGCAGCAGCATGTGGAAAGAGTCTTTCCAGTCTCTCCCTTCCCCTCCATTTCTTCTTAATCCTTCACCTTCTCCCAGCTATGCTGAAACAAACATTTGTGGGGCTGCCTTGCGATTCAGACATAGATGGACTAACACGGACTTCAAAATAAATAATTTTACAAGGGACAGGAATCAGGCAATACTCTTCCAAAACAACTCATACTAAGAAAGCATAACCTAGATCTCACTGCAATCAAAGAAAACTGTATCTGCATGTCATGCTGACTGTGGTCTAATTTAGGGTGACAGATGTGATTTGTTTCATTCACCTGAACATTGCTCCTGTACACAACAGATCAGCATATAGTCTAGGCACCACCTGCATCCCAGCACCTCATGCCCAAAGCACTGCTTATTTCAAACTTCTGGACAGGGCTGTGAACTGCAGCTCCTTTTACTTTCTGCTGTTCCAGCTGCTCCACAAAGGTGCCAACCACTGGCTGTAGGACAGGGCAGACAAGCTGGAGTATGAACACCATTAATTCTCATTTGCGGATCCAAAAGACATCATTCATTGATGCCCTGAGCTACAAAATCCAAAACCTAATGCAAAATGTCTCTTTTAGCAACACGTATATAGACAATCACTACAAGTTCATGCTGTTCAAAGGGCAGAATTCATTGCTGAATGAGCATTACTTATAACTTACTTTGTTGAAATGCACATTTAAAAGCCTTGATTATAAAAATTACATAAAGTTTATTTGTTTTTTAGCTTATAGCATTGCTGCTGTATAAAGTTCAAAGATATTCTTAACCTGTGCATTAACAATATAGTTATCTACACAGTGAAGAGTTCCTCCAAGAGAAGGAATTCAGCAATCTATTGTGCACTGTTCATTTCATTACTGAAATGCTCAGGAAAGGGAGCCTTGTCTTACAGGACTGAATTACTTACCACAGTAAGGATCATACCAGATACATCCTATAATGGTGGAAAAAACAACAAATGTACACACTTCCAGATGCGGCTCCTTAGCCAGACCCACCCACTTACCTAGTCTGGTAAATTCACCAAAAAAAACCTGTTGTGAAACTTCACCCCTGAAGGCATGACTGGCAGTTGTGCTAGCTTGCTCTAAGGTTCCCTCCAAGTTCACATAACAGCTGGCTGTAAAATTCTGCTTAAGCCATTTTTAACAGATAATGGGATTACTGACTAAAAAACCTGTTTGTAAAAATAAATTGCTATTAATGCAAAAGATATTTTGCCAACAGAAACAAGTATACCAAAGTGAAAATATTTCAGATGCAAACTGAA
The DNA here is from genome assembly GCA_008921705.1 of Burhinus oedicnemus. Classification (NCBI taxonomy): domain Eukaryota; kingdom Metazoa; phylum Chordata; class Aves; order Charadriiformes; family Burhinidae; genus Burhinus; species Burhinus oedicnemus. The sequence goes on from VFFE01008330.1 coordinate 590,039, forward strand.
ACCAGTTATTCAAAATGGCAACACACACTGTGCCTCCTTGGAGCTGTAGATCAAACTACTTCTGCTCCCATTCTTCTCTTAGGGTTTGACTCCTTGGCCAAAATCTGCCTCATGATGCACCATGGATAATGCTTTGACAGCTTATGTCCTCATGTCATTTGAAAGGTGCTACTCCTTTGGAGATGTGCTGCCTTTGAGGGAAAAAGCATAAAGGCATTACACCTCTGATTGAAATGGAAATATTTTACATTCCACCTAGAAGGAGAAGATACTTTGGTGTCGCCTTCTCCCTACCCCCAAACTATAACAGAAACTTACAACTGAAAAAAAAGTCTAACCCCCCCACCTTCTTAAGTTTTCCAAAACAGGCCCCCACCAAAGTCTTAGAGCTTTTCAGAAGATAAAGGAGAACAGTTATTAACACAATTCACTCTCATTATTGTAAGCACAACACTGGATATGTCCTACACTGAAGAAGCCTCATGTGAACTTGGTAGTCAAATAAGGTGCTATCAGAGACCGGAAACCTTTGAAACAGACCAGAACAATGGCCCATGACAAAAAGTGAAATTGAAATGTTACCACTCATTTCCTCTAAGCCAATGGGCAGCACAAATTAGGACACAGAAGATCACAGGGGCCTGAGCTGTATTCTTGGGCTGGCACTGACATGAACACAGCATGGCTACATCAGCTATGGTGGTTCTTCTGGAGTTCACTGAGCTTGTCCTTTTTGGACTAGTAATTCTTAAACAAGAGGGCGTTGCTACCAGTTCAGCTAAGTTCAGACATCTACATTGCACACCTCCAAGATAGTTCTCTAAATTGCCCTTATACTCAGCAGAGAGAAAAAAACCCTGCACTTTCAGACTCTGCTCATCTCATTCCAAAGTAGATTTATTTCTCCCTATCCACTGCAGAAATACCCTAGATAACTGAGAGGTCTGTATTAGAATCATATATAGTCATATATAGTGCTCTTATACACACGTTCTGTGTGAGACGCTCCAGGGCCTTAACTTCATTTGGGATCTGCAGGCATTACTGTAACCTAAATATTAGTCTCCAAGAACTTCTATGTATTCCTACAAAGCTTCATTTACTTTTAAACTAGCAAAAAGAGTATAACCACAAATAACCTACTAGCTGTCTCAAAAGGGAAGAAGAAACAAATTCCTTTCCCCCACTCTGGGAATAAAAATGGCTCCTCTATTTGAAAGAGATGAATTCTCCAAAACCATACTAATTCAATGAGTATTAAATACATAGTGCAACTAAAGCAGCAACTCAGAGAATGAACAAGGGCTGGCAGTCAGGGCACACAGATAAGACAAAAAGCACAAAAAGGTCCTTGCTTTTCCTCCCACAGCTGAGATGACCTCCGTAGCCACCAAGCAATTACCTATTTTGGTGTGCGTATGCGTGGCTGTTCTCTCACTTTCACCTTTGGGAGCTTGAACTTCTTCCCTAAAGTACTTACACTGCAAACTCTCAGAGAACAAGACATCTATTTCTACTAGCTCTGGAGGTATTCTGTCAAAAGCAGTCTTTCAAATATCAATCTCCATTTGTTCTTTTAACTGGACAGAGCCCTCAAGTGGGAGTATGATCAGTCAACGAAGTGATTTATTTTAGATTTTTTTTTTCAAAAGATTCAGATTTAACAACATTATGAGTAGCTACCAGATACATGAAGAGCAAACAAATGCTTCACTGCACTGACCTTACAATTCATTTCCAGAATGTACTAGGAAATCTAATAAGCTTCAGGCTCCTCAGCTGCTGACCTAGCTTTCAGGAAGGTTCAGCAGTCTCCTGGGTTTTCTAATTGTAAAATGTAATTAAGACATGCAAAGTTTTAGGTCAAGCAATGGATGACAAATCATGAAAGAAAATGCATATATATACATATAATTGGAGCTCAGTTATAGAGAAAAAAGATGAGCAGCCTTAGCAATATATAGTGATCAATTTGGGACAAATTTTTCAGGTAAGTTAGACAGTGGTCCTACATTGCAAACCTTCAGATTTTTTTTTTTTTTTTATGAAGTTAATTCCAAACAGTCCAATGAATCATGTTGCCACTAAAGATTTATTCTGAAAATGACAACCCACCCTGACTATTATTGTTCCAAATATGAAGTACACTCACAAAATGCATTAGAGCACATCTTCAGTTCTCATAAAATCTAAACTGGGTGGACAATTGCCACCCCATCCTCAGAGAAAAGCCTCCTCGTGTTACTGATGATGTGTTTGGCTACCTGTGGTAGGCAAGCAGCCTTGTTTCACACAAAACAAATACTCCGTCCCATCCCTGTGGCAAAGAAAACTATAGAATTAATAATTAGGTATCCTCACATTACAATGACAATTAATAATGCATCACATTAAGTCCTGCAACCTGACTGTCACTATGACAATATCCTGGCATAGGATTCCCATTTCACTCACTGATGGTCTTCAGTATTTGTCATCAAGGTACCCCATAGTTAAAGGTGTTTAAAAACAGTACCAGTGAAAAAGCTGCACAACAAAGTGTATGCCCTTGAATAGGGACAGAGGGCAAATATCATTAACCAAGCAGCAGTGGAGTGGGTGAGGGGGAAGAGGAGAGAATTAATTTAGGGTTGAATTTGCAGTCTTTCACTGCTCTGCTCAGTTTATCATCCACTCTTTCAAGAAGAAAACCGTATTTATGCTATTTAACAAGTTTCCTTGGATTTTTGCGTGTATTGGGGCTAAACAATTGTTCACTTCTCCATCTCCTCATTTCTGGCCCACCACCTTCTTCTTCCCCGCCCTGGAAGCTCTGGAGAGTCCGCCCGCAGAGTAAAGGCCATGACAGTGGCACCCAACCTGTGTGGACAACCCGTGGATCTCCAACTCCCTTACGCTGCCTTGCTGAAGCGCAGGGCTGCATTGATGGGGTTAGCATTAAACAACAATAATTAAACAACCTTAGATACAGCTGTCATTTAAGTTTCACAAATTTCCCAGGAAGCAGGGTAAAACAAAGATGGCATGTGGCCTTCTCAGATTCTGTGGAAAAAGTGAAAAATCTGAGGACAATGAAATGGACTCAGTTAAATCAAGAGACAGTTTAAGTTCCAGTTGCTATTTCCCTTGTGCTCCATCCTTTAAAAAACTAAACAAGAACAGAAGAAATCTTTCTTTTCATCAGACAAATACTCAATAAACTGCTTCCCTCATCCCTTCTTCCTTCGATATTTCTACAACGCATTTCACCACTCAGAGAAGATTTCAGATCGTGTGTTACAGTGGGATTTCCCTATAAGGCGTTTACAGTATTCAGCCTCTGGCTTTCTTACTAAATACTTGCCAGGGTGATATTATACCATTCACTGGAGTCTCTCAAGCCTGTATTTCTACATCCTATTGATACAGAGTAAGTTGTGCCCTCATTACATTTAACACCAAACTCATACACTCCTTAAAAAAATATTTTTTTTATTTTATTTTCCCCTCACATAACAATGCTATGTGAGGGGAAAACATAGTATTATACATCACAGTATAAAAACATGAAAACATAAAAATAGGACACATTATAGAAATGTGTACATCTTTTTTTTTTTTTTTTTCTTTTTAGACATATTCAACCTGCAAAAAATGTGCCAAGGAAAGAAAATCCTACTAATTGCTAGTGTAAGACTGCCCTCTAGTAGAAAACTTTCTCCAGAAATATGCTGCCTGTTTTGGGAAAATATATTACAATTTTAAATTCACAAGCTGTGGTCTAATAACATGGTAGAATAGGTTTTACACAGCTAAATAATGAGTGCTATAGCACTCATTCAAATGTCATGTAGAAAACAGAAGTAAATCTGTAGATAAGAAGACAACATATAAAGAACATGATAATAAGTAGTATGAAAATAGTATACTATGTTACACAGATCAGCTGGCTCCTCACTTCAGACATTATGCTCCTTTCTGGTCAAAATATGTCAGAAATAGAAGAAGAACAGAAGATTTGAAATAAAAATGTTTCTCTCAAGAAGCTTGAAAGGGAGCAGCTGTTTATTCCAAAATCAAGATGAAAGACACAGAATCAAAGTAGGAAATACACTAGTGAAGAGAGGAAGAGAAATCAGAAAATTCCATGAGATACTTCGCATAACACAGGGTAACTGAATATTTAACAAGGCTGACAATCATTAAGTTTAAAATGGATAAAAAGAACAGCTTTCAAAACCGTGCAGTTTATAGACCCTATCATTACGATACCATAATAGTATGATGACCATAATGATGTATACTATCACAGCTAGTGAAGACACCTTTCCAATAATTAAATAGTTTGTATATCCCTGTATTTTTAATGCAATCTAAACATATTAGCTATGTAACATCTGGAAAAAAAGTCCCTTCTGAGGAAGATGATTAACCATGCAGTGTAGTATATACAACATAGTGCGCCTTTTGCTGGGGAGAAGCATTTGGTACTACTCAAAGCTGGAAGTTAACTGGACTTTGTGAAACAATGCTACACCCATGCATACCCTCAAAATATGAAAACACAGACAAATTCACTACAGCTACATTCACCCACATCCCAGATGCAGAGGCCCCTGACCAGGTATCTCATATGGTGGGCCTGGAACTTAAACGTGGTGTTAGACCAAAGCTAGTACCTCTGCACAGCACCAAGATGTGTCTACTCAGGCTGGTGTCTGCAGGGGGATCTTTGTAGTGTGCTGTGTCCAGGACACAGCAATGCCCTTTGTGTCAAACAAACCCATCACCTGGACCAAGCATATTGTTGCTTACCTTGATGTGTTTTATGTACATGAACAAGTACCATGGCCAAATGCTTGCTTCATTAAACATAATTAATGTATACAAAAATTAAATACACTCAGGGAACCAAGCGTCTGCATGAGCCAACAGCAGACAGTTGCATGAACTTTTTAGGGAAGACTTTTTAAAACATAGATTATTAAAACAAATTCTGTTTTGCCTTGCATGACTGTACGCAGAACTCATAGTCCCATCAAGTACAGGGCACAATTCTTTATCCATGAGTGTGCAAATATGTACTTAAAAAAAAAAAAATCACAACTGTCTGAATACAATGAGGAATAACAGCACACAGGAACTGGGACAGGTGATTTAAGGAAAGATTTGAAAGAGGAAAGAAGAGGGCTATTTGAAAACCTGGAAAATCTGTCAGAAACTGAAAATGCTGCAGCAATAATGAAACGTGAAATAGAACAGGAGGAGCAAGAGGTGAGGAGGGACACAGTGAGAGGAACACTTGTTGCTCCGAACCTCGATGACCCCTGCAGCCATCAGGTGTACCAAGCCATGGGGTTTTGGGAGAGAGACTGAAACAGACTGCTACTCACAGCCTGGTTTAAAACAAAACCAAGAAACCAAAAAAGGGTACTTACAGTCCACTGAAAGACCAATTATCAATTAGGGAGAACTTGTGTTCTCCCAGCAGCAGAAAGACTGCATGTCCACGTTGTCCAACTCCAACATTCAGGCAGGGTATTTAGTGTCACATGGCTAAATGTCTGAATCGAACACACACTGTCAATCATTGCTGGAGCCTGAGCCCATGCTTAAAGAGCAGATGAACTAATTAGCCAGTCAGGAAACAAGACAGATGAGGAATAGCAGATGATTGCCAGTAAACAAGTGCATGACGTATATCAGTCTCCACACATAGAGAGGAGCCATAGTCTGCAAAAAATCACCAAATTCAATGTGCTGGATGACCTTACCCTACCTGCATAAACCAACCTTGCTACATGCAATACTGCCTCAGTGAAAGTTTTGGCTGGGATAGAGTTAATTTTCTTACTAGCAGCTGGTATAGTGCTGCGTTTTGGATTTAGGATGAGAATAATGTTGATAACGTACTAATATTTTAGTTGTTGCTAAGCAGTCAAGGATTTTTCAGCTTCTCATGCTGCCCTGCCAACAAGAAGGCTGGGGGCACCCAAGAAGCTGAGAGGGGACACAGCTAGGACAGCTGACCCCAACTGACCAAAGGGCTATCCCATACCATATGACATCATGCTCAGTATATAAGACCAGGGGAAGAATGAGGAAGGCGGGGGGGGGGAAGTGGCGGTGCGTTTGGAGTGATGGTGTTTTGTCTTCCCAAGTAACCGTTACACGTGATGGAGCTCTGCTTTCCTGGAGATGGCTGAACACCTGCCTGCCGATGGGAAGCAGTGAATGAATTCCTTGTTTTGCGTTGCTTATGTGCATGGCTTTTGCTCTACTTATTAAACTGTCTTTATCTCAACCCACAAGTTTTCTCACTTTTACCCTTCTCCCCGCCGTGGGGGGAGTGAGCAAGCAGCTGCATGGTGCTTAGTTGCCAGATGCGGTTAAACCACGACAAACCCAAATGACTGTCTAACCCTTCATAAAATTGTATGACTGTATAAATGGTGATACTGCTATGCTTGTAGTGACCGTCACCGGACAAGTCAACCACAGCCATTAAACTCAACAGTATTCTCCAGCAGTAAATTTCTCAGGATTATATTTTCAGAAATGAAACAAAAAGGAAAATCCAAGGAGTATGCTCCTCCGCATCTTTAAACTAAAACGTCTTAGATACAAGGAGCATTCTTCAATGCAAGAAATCAAAAATCAAGTAGTAGAGCTAAGAAAAATATAGTTAATTATTCTGTATTTAAGAAGAAATAATTAATGAGGTAACTGAAAATACACGAAACATTCAGTAAACATCTTTTAGTGTCATCTTGCCACATCTTTTTATATTTATTTTGTACTTCTCCACTGACAAGATACAGAAGTCTGCTTACCGAATTGTCTTTCAGCTGGAGACCTTCTCCATTAGGCAGCGATGACCTCCGTTTTGTTGAAGAGTTCTTGTTTGGTGTAGAATTAGCGCCTCCAGCTTTCTTCTTGACAAAGAGGACTTCACAGCTGGCTTGATCTTCATTGTGCGTGCTCTTCCCTGCATTTATGACCCTAAGAAAAAACAAAACAAAAAAAGAAAACAAGGGACATGTCCAAGTTAGCAAAGCACAGAATCCTCCATTTGTATCTCATACGTGACTCAAGATGTATGGAACCTTAAAATACGTGACTTTCTTACACACATACATATGCATACATACACACATACATATGCATACATACACACATGCACACTTTTTTGTTTCCATACACCTACCCATGGCACAACAAGCATTTTTCACAGAACTATGTGAATAAGAACCAATGGTATCATGAGCATATTT
>VFFE01008330.1:597643-762495 GCA_008921705.1 Burhinus oedicnemus
AAAAAAAAAAAAAAAAAAAAAAAAATCACTCAAGTATTGGAGCTGCTCTGGTTTCCAAGCTTAGTAGTTTCTAAGCTCAGGACTTGTATGGTAGGAGATATTCTGATTTAAGGGTGTGTTAAGTTACCCACAATACTGTATCATTTTATAAAGCTCTTGCCAAGAAAATTTGTCAAGGCACTGAATACATTAGAAAGGCTACAAGAACAAAGTGACCTAACAGACTACCTTTGCAGTCAGGTACCGTGAAACACCTGGAGTTGAACCTGCGTACCAAACACCTTGCTAGAAGAGGATATGGTAAAAAGGAACCTGGCAAGACTGAATACTGAAAAGACGTGGGGATTGGGGTGTCAGTATATATTCCCTCCCAGAATTTCACTTTGTCTCCCAAAAAGTCAGTTTTCCTCTCACCAGCAGAGGATTAAGTTTATTTTGGAAATCCTTGTGAAGCCTTGAACTAATCATAACATCAAAACAGTGCTCATGGGTGCTACCAGGCAACACAGAGGTACCCCTCTCCTGACACAGGCACTATTCTACCCTTCCATCCCATCTCGTAGGCAAACTTTGGGAAAGGGCTGCAGTGAAGTCCTATGCTTTTTAATCTCAAAGCCTGAGCTATGTGTTGGTGCCTGATGCCCAGCACAGAAGCTGGTAACACCTTCTACTCAGCTTCTCTCTCTCTTTGCTGTCTTTTGAAATCCTTTTCTCTCTGCAGCTTCTTAAATCCCTCCTCCAGGCGATTCTTTCAACCAGCTTTCCAATGCTGATTTTACTGTTGTCTTTCCTCCTTGCTCTTGCAGACAGCAACTTATCAGGACAAACCCCACATCTAAGCTGCTTATACAAATAACAAAGTAGAACTAACAAGATGTTCACATCTCCAAAAGGTAACCCTTAATTAGACCTCTAAAAATTTTTATGGAAAACCTACCATCCCCTTCCTTTCACAGAGGGAGCGTCAGTTTCCTAAAGCTTTTCAGCTCCCCTTCATACCTTTCTATTCGCCTCGAAAAATAAGTTATCTTCCAGTAAAGTGAACAAAATGAGATAAAGCACTACCTTCTCATGCTTAATAGAAAAAACCCTCCCCCACCAAAAAAACCCTTCCAATCATACAGTTGTCCTCAATTCCATTTTATCATGGATGTAAATAATAATAAAATTTGTAGAAAAAGGAATAAAAAAAGATCAAGGTCTACATAATTCTCTAGCCTTTAACTCAGAGACATGTTTTCAAGGGAATTCTTGCTTTTGTTTTCTCTCCCCGTAAGAATTCCTCAAGGAATTGTTTGATTAGACCTATTCATGATCAACTCCTTTCCATCCCTTCCCTCGTCTCCCCCATTACCCATTTATCTCCTAGCCAATCTTTTATGAAGTTCAATCCAAATAATGTATCTAATTTGGATCAGAAGCTCCTCTTTTTACAGTATTAGCTGTTTCTATTGTGTCAAACACTTTGCCGAGTAATAAATAAACCTAAGGTTTAGTTTGCAGTATAGTAGTGCTAGTAGAAATACATCCTATTTTGCAAACAGGAGCTTCCTGAAGTCTGCACAGTGAGGTGGTGGGGTTTGGTCCCATTTGAAGAGGTACTTGCATCAACCTTGATGGACACTTTAGTACTTTACAAGACTAATCTCTGACGTGTTCTCAGCTAAAAGCAAATCCTCCAGATCAGAGCCGGCTAGTTTGTTTGGCTCACAAGCAGCATTCTGCTGGTATCTCGCGAGACCCCAAATCCCATCTGACTGAATGGAAATGTAGGTCACACTGTGCTTCTATTCTTCATTCAACAAGCAGAGCTCTGAAGCTCTTGTGTCAAGGTCACTGATTACAAAATCCCAAGTTTATCTTAAAAGAATGAAAACAGGCCAGCTGAACAAATCCAAACCAGGTTTTTATAACAGTTTTCCCCAAAAACCCACACAAAACCCCCAAAAAACAAACCCAAAACCCAGCTCAAGTCTTTTGAAGCATTTCTATTCAGCCCTCTATTTTTCACATCGATATACTCTTTGGTTGTTTTACTCCTCCCTATACTGTGCTCATTGAGATTACATTAAGTTGTATTTGCTTCAGTGAAAATTCCAAGCTGTGCTACAGGAGTTTTGAGGGGTGGGTTTTACCCGGGTCTAGATCTCACATTCTGAAAAAAATTAAAGTAGTTGTACAAGTACTTTATTTTTTAAACTCACAAGTCTAGCAAAATTTTGTACGTAACATACCCAGATAAAAATAACAGGTAAAGGCAAAGAGCTTAGCAGAAATCCTGAATGATGCACGACAACAACAGCGCACACAAAAAAGGCTTTTTAGAATTTAAGAACTAAGAGAGCTACAAGAGCTTGGGGAGTTATGTTGCACCAGGAGAAGCGTGGAAGCTGGCCGCACATACACTCTAGATCTGCCCAAGCTCAGAAATAAAACCTGTAAGCAGGGAGCCCAACCCACCCCCTCGGTTTAGTGGAGCTGTGGGGTAACTGACAACCACCTGCAACCGTGGGAGGACACCCCAAATCCCATCTGCTTCTCCCCCACCAAGGCCCAGTTCCCCTCCGCAGTAGTAGGAGAGCATTCCCAGTTCCATCTCCTCTGTAAGATCTGTTCCGAGGGTCAAGACATCCTACGCGAGCACTTCCAGAGCAAAGGTTTGGGGACCCTATGCTTGTACCATGAGGCTGCGTGTGTTACTTGTGTAGCCCACCAGGTCTGACACTGAAACATCAAAATACCTACAAATGTTTCCAAAAAGAAAGTGCTGCAGGGAAAGGGGGAGATATGGCAACTAGCATTTGTTGGTGAGGAAGCAGCTGTGCCAAGCAGGAAGCCATCCCAGCAGGAAAGGTCAGCTGAAAGTGGAAGAGGGTGAATAAGAACACAAAACCAGCTTACCAGGGCCCAAACACTTCTGATAAAGGAAGAAAAAGTAAAGCATTAAACAGGAGACCAGTTGATGGTCCCAAGTTGCTGCTTTCTTAGTTAGATCTCTTACAAAAAGATGCTGTCAAATGCTTTCTCTGTAAACACAATGGTAAGACCTCAACTCTGCTCAAACAAAAGCTGAAAGTCTCATAAGATATTAAAAAAATATATAAAGAAAAGCCCTGCAAACAAGTTATCTGCTTCAAAATAATCCATGCCTCTCAAAAAATAAAATAATTAAAAAAAAAAAATCTTTCTATCACTGAAGCAAAATTTTTCTCCTGTGTCTTTATCTTTCTTCCCCAAGGAAATTTTCTAACTCCACCATTTATCTAATTAGCAGACATATACTCTTAAATATTTATTAAACTATACAACTTTGGAACACACTCCTTTTTTCTCCATTATCAGTTTTCAGGTTACTAACAATATCAAAGAGTAATACCACTCATTGGGGAAGTAAATGATTCTTTTTCTAGGAAATATTGGCTGCATTCAATAATCACAACAATTACACAATGACAACCAAGGGCTCCTGCTGAGATTCTTTGTTTACTATGGATAAAAGTGACTTTCTGCAATTCTGGCATATACAAGTTTCTGAAATAAAAGTATTATCAACTTCCCTGCTGTTCACAAGATGAAAAAAGAATAATGGCAAAATGTCATGCCCTAACCGCATGCCCCCCGCCCTCCCCCAGCCCCGAACAAAAAACCCCACCCCAATGCAGTTGGCCTTACATGCTTGGGGGAAAAGTCAGCCCACAACAGAAAATTAAGCCAGAGCCCAGTAGCTTTGCACAATGTCCTGCAGGATGTCTTCACTTGTGCAAACTGTGCAAAAGTACAAAAACTTCTATTTGTTAACCCCAGGAAAATGCAGAAGCTCTTCATCTCCTTCAGGTTTAGAAAAAAAAGGGGTAGACAAAAGCAGATTTATCCATGGGCACTTTGTGGTTTATTGTGATTTTGCATTTAAGGCTGGGGGTTCAGAGTAGCAGTGGGCACCTGTAGTTGTTTTGACACTGAATGCATCGATTCATCAGGCAGCACAGAGCCCTCCTCTGCTCCCGCCAGCCCGGCAGGCTCCAGCCGCTCACAGGAGCTCCAGCCAGCCTCCCTCCTCATTCCAGCTGTGGGACACACGCGCTACCCACAGCCCTGACTATGACACCAGCTTGCATCCAACCCAACTAGGAACACAGAAGTAACCCAGATCAACAAACACCACACCTATAAACAACATACAATAAGTTCCTACAGCTTTGCATCACAAGTTCAACATTCTTAGAATGATGACTAAAGATAGCATAAAAAACCCTTTCATACAAGTATTGCTGGTTTTTCTTCCTCCTCCTGTCCTTTTTTTTTTTTTTTCGCCCCTTCCCCTTAGTGGATTAGCATGTGAGTGGATGCCACTGCCTTTTTCTGTAGCATCTCATTTATAGTCTTAGATTTCCAGGTAGGTGGCTGTTTCCCTCCCTTCACCCACACAAGATTTATTTCTGCATTGGGAATTGACTTGAAAGAGATTTCCTCCTAGCTGTTCACCTCCCGCAGACGAAAGGCAGCTTTTCAAGCAGCCTAAACAGTTTCATTCATTCATTACTGTTAACTGTCATATTGCTCACATCAAAACCAAAACAGCCGCTAGTACCGTCCACTGCAGGCAGAAATTGAAGCCGTCCCTGAATCGGTTCTCTAAATCCATGGGGTTGAATAAAACCTTCATTTTATTAACCAAGTAGGAAGTCAATGTTTAGCCATAAAGATGAGTCTTGCAATGATCCAGTGTGAAAATACAGTTTCCTCATACCAGCAATCACACTGGTATACTGGCCCAAGTTCACTTTGGGACCCAGCTAGAAGCTACTACACCTACCAAGCTGATAAGGACTAAATATGAGATTAAAATAGGCGAGACCCAAAAGTGGAATACCATTTACGCTGGAAATTTAAAATACATTAAAGAAGTCAAAAACAATGCAAGAAAGAGTTCTAAAAATTTCTGCCACAAGTTCAGTGTAAATGAACGTAAACTGGTAACACAGCTTGTCTTTGGACTGAAGTCGATGACATCTCAGAAGGGAAGGCCACTCTGACATTATTTGTATGCACCTCCCGAAATGCCATTGCATGGCATATCATCCAGCTACACCTTCCAAAATAGATGAAATACTAAGCAACTACAAGGAACAAGACAGCTGTAGGTCACAGTAATGGAGCAAGCTCTGTGATCGCTGCACAGAGATGAGCAGCTCTTTTTGATAATTAGCATACAGGTATTACATGCGAGAAGCAATGGACAGTCAGCCCAGAGCAGATGCTGAGCCAGAGCAGTGGGACACAAATGTGGTTAAGCATGATCTCACTTCACGGGTGAGCAATCTCAGCCACAGCCAGCAATACTAATTGCCAAGTTTCCCTTCCTCACTCCTTCTGTACTGGCTATCGGCACAGGAGGAGAAGAGGTTGCAAAAGCAAAGACATATAATCACAGAATGGTTTAGGTTGGAAGAGACCTTAAAGATCATCTAGTTCCAATCCCTCTGCCATGGGCAGGGACACCTCCCACTTGACCAGGTTGCCCAAAGCCCCAGCCAGCCTGGGCTTGAATGCTTCCAGGGATGGGGCCTCCACAACTTCTCCAGGCAGCCTGTTCCAGCATCTCGCCACCCTCACAGTAAAGAATTCCTTCCTTTTACCTAATCTAAATCAACCCTCTTTCAGTTTAAAACCATTACCTCTCGTCCTATCACTACACTCCCTGATAAAGAGTCCCTCCCTACCTTTTCTGCAGGACCCCTTTAAGTACTGGAAGGCTGCTATAAGGTCTCCCCGGACCCTTCTCTTCTCCAGGCTGAACAACCCCAACTCTCTCAGCCTGTCCTCATAGGGGAGCTGCTCCAGCCCTCTGATCATCTTTGTGGCCCTCCTCTGGACCTGCTCCAACAGGTCCATGTCTTTCCTGTGCTGAGGGCTCCTGAGCTGGATGCAGTACTCCAGGTGGGGTCTCACCAGAGCAGAGGGGAGCAGAATCACCTCCCTCAACCTGCTGGCCACACTTCTTTTGATGCAGCCCAGGATACATTTGGCTTTCTGGGCTGCGAGTGCACACTGCCGGCTCATGTTGAGCTTCTCATCCACCAAAACCCCGAAGTCCTTCTCTGCAGGGCTGCTCTCAATCCATTCTCCACCCAGCTTGTATATGTGCTTGGGATTGCTCCAACCCACATGCAGGACCTTGCACTTGGCCTTGTTGAACTTCATGAGGTTCACACAGGCCCACCTCTCAAGCCTGTCCTGGTCCTTCTGGATGGCATCCCTTCCCTCCAGTGTGTCGACCCCTCCACACAGCTTGGTGTTGTTGGCAAACTTGCTGAGGATGCACGCAATCCACTGTCCATGCCGCCGACAAAGATGGTAAACAGCACTGGTCCCAGTACCAACCCCTGAGGAACGCCACTCATCACTGGTTGCCACTTGGACATCAAGCTGTTGACTGCAACTCTTTGAGTGCGACCATCCAGCCAATTCCTTATCCACTGAGTGGTCCATCCATCAAAACCATGTCATTCTAATTTAGAGACCAGGATATCATGTGGGACAGTGTCAAACGCCTTGCACAAGTCCAGGTAGATGACATCGGTTGCTCTCCCCTTATCCACCAATGCTGTAACCTCGTCATAGAAGGCCACCAAATTTGTCAGGCACTATTTGCCCTTACTGAAGCCATGTTGGCTGTTACCAATCACCTCCTTATTTTCCATGTGCCTTAGCAGAGCTTCCAGGAGGATCTTCTCCATGATCATGTCTGGCATAGAGGTGAGACTGACCAGCCTGTAGTTCCCCAGGTCTTCCTTTTTTTCCCCTTTTTAAAAATGGGGGTTATGTTTCCCCTTTTCCAGTCAGCGGGAACTTCATCGGACTGCCCAGGACCTGCAGATGAATCTCATCAGGTCCCATAGACTTGTGCACCCTCATGTTCATCAGGTGATCTCATACCTGGTCTTCTCCTACAGTGGGCGGTACCTCATTCTCACAGTCCCTGCCTTTGCCTTTTGCAACTTGGGCAGTGTGGCTAGAGCCCTTGCCAGTGAAGACTGAGGCAAAAAGTCATCAAGCACCTCAGCCTTCTCCATATCCCGGGTAACCAGGTCTCCCATTTCCTTCCAGAGAGGGCCCACATTTTTCCTATTCTTCCTTTTATCACCAACATACCTATAGAAACTTTTCTTGTCGCTCTTGACGTCCCCGGCCAGATTTAATTCTATCTGGGCTTTAGCTTGCCTAACCTGATCCCTGGCTGCTCGGACAATTTCTCTGTATTCCTCCCAGGTTACCTGTCCTTGCTTCCACCCTCTGTAGGCTTCCTTTCTCTGTTTGAGTGTGTCCAGGAGCACCTTGTTCACCCATGCAGGCTTCCTGGCATTTCTGCCTGACTTTCTCTTTGTTGGGATGCATCACTCCTGAGCTTGGAGGAGGTGATCCTTGACTATTAACCAGCTTTCTTGGGCCCCTCTTCCCTCCAGGGCTTTATCCCATGGTACTCTACCAAGCAAATCCCTGAAGAGGCCAAAGACTACTCTCCTAAAGTCCAGGGTAGCGAGCTTACTGTGTGCCCTCCTCACCACCATAAAGACCTTGAACTCCACCATCTCATGGTCACTGCAGCTAAGGCTGCCTTTGAGCATCACATTCCCCACCAGTCCCTCCTTGTCAGTAAGAACAAGCTTCAGCATGGCACCTCTCCTCATTGGCTTCTCTATCACTTGGAGAAGGAAGTTATCATCGACACCTCCCAGGAACTTCCTGGATTGGTTATGCCCTGCTGTGTTGTCCCTCCAACAGATATCAGGGTAGTTGAAGTCCCCCATGAGGACCAGGGCTTGTGAATGTGAGGCTGCTCTTATCTGTCTATAGAGTGCCTCATCCGCTCAGTCTTCCCGGATGGGTGGCCTGTAGCAGACCCCCACTGTAACATCACCTGTCCCTGCCCTCCCTTTAATCCTGACCCATAAGCTCTCGGTTGGCTCATCATCCATCCCCAGGCAGAGCTCCATGCACTCGAGCTGGTCATTGACATAGAGGACGACACCCCCTCCTCGTCTTCCTTGCGTGTCCTTCCCGAAGAGCCTTACCCTTCCATTCCAACACTCCAGTCATAGCAGCCATCCCACCACATCTCCATAATGCCAATAAAATCATAGCCCTGCAGGCGTGTGCACATCTCTAGCTCCTCCTGTTTATTCCCCATGCTATGTGTGTTTGCACAGAAGCATTTAAGTTGGGTCCCCTATGAAGCTAACTTACTGGCTGGAGTGGCTGGTACTCCTTTGTGCTGCACTGCAGGTGCTCTCCTGTTAACTCGTGACCCTTCTCCAGGCTCTACGCATCTATTACTGGCATCGGCACCATAGTGGTAAGAATGGGATGGATTGAGGTTCCCCTCCCCTGGCGACTCTAGTTTAGAGCCCTGTTCATGAGCTTGGCATGCCTCTGAAGATACTCTTTCCCTTCTCACGCAAGTGTACCCCCCCATCAGGCCCCAGTAGACTAGGTTTCTCAAAGTGTGTCCCATGGTTTAAGTAGCCAAACCCCTGGCTGTAGCAGCAGTCCTTTAGCCATTTGTTGATCTGCCAGGTTAACAAGAACAAGATCAACATGACACTGTAAAAGAGAACCACCACTTCTTTCCCACAAAGCAATTGCAAAGAAAGCCTGGTCAGACTGCTCATAATCCTACCTAAAGCAACTGCCTGTCTTCTAAAGCTTGCTGAAAAAACTAAACAGGAGACCTGGAGGATAATGGGGACGAACAACTTTGTGTTGACCAGCGTCCTTCTAGCCCAAATCCCACTAACACATTGTGTTGCACCCTTTTCTTCTCCTTAATAGGTGAATTTTCAAATAAGTCATCTCCTGCTGATCTGGGAAAAACAGATCTAAACTTATTTCCATGGCATACAGGAAGAAGTTGCCTTGAAAGTTCTTCAGTGACGCTTCTTATATGAACAGGGCATATTCAGTCTGGTGAGGCTGGCCTTCAGATGGGTATATTTGCACAAAACTCTTTTTATGCATCATTACATTTTTCTAGATTTTTGTTGTTTATAAGGCAAAGAACGCTTATCAGCTTTGGCTGGTATGACAAGTTTAGAGCTTCAAATTAAAGCAGAAAACATTAAACAACAAAACAGGTGTGAAAAGAAAAGGAACCTTTCTACAGGAATATACTTCATCATGGTTCATCAGCCTGTGAAGAGTCCTTTGACTTCACTTTACACATTAGGACTGACAAGTCTTGAAACTGAGCCACCTGGTTGAAACTTAAGAGAAGATACTATGCACATCATGATAGTGACTTTTCTTTATTTTGTTCCCAGCCGTTTTATCACACGTGACTTTGCTGCTTTGGCCTTGAAGGGTGATCCTGAAAGTTCATTGATGAGCAATACTTGTCTTTTCACTGCACACTGAGAAACACATCTATGGATAGTGGTTTTGAGCTGTTTTTAGATGAGAAACAACTTTGGATCTATCCTTGAGCTCACATTCAAGACAAGAACCCAGGTTCTACCATTCCCTTCCCTCTAATGCAGGGAAAAAGTAGCCGCTTCCATGCCTGTTCCCATGAGCTGTACAACTCCTTGTGCACGTGAGGCTGAGAATACTCTTGACCACAAGCAATCCTCATAAGGAGGACACAGTAGAGACAACTCTGATAGAAGAAAGAATGGTTGCATATGAGGTCCAGTTGTCCCCACACAGTTATGTGACAGAAATACACAAATCACACTAGTTAAAGCAATGAAGGGCAGGGACAGCAGCCTGCCCCTAATCTCTACAGCAAGGGGCATCAGAAATACTCACTTTGCCCACAAGCTCAGCGCTACTATTGCTACTACACCAACTACTACTACTGCACAGAAAAACAACCAAATGCTTAATTTGAATTAAAATATTTTAGTTTTATTGTAGACTCACAAATGAGTGTTTGCAAATGGCAAGGATGCATGAAGAAAACAAAATGCCACTTTTTCCTCCCTCTGATTTCCTTCCCAAAGTTCTACTTTGAAAGCACATCCAAAATAAACCCTTTCTTCTTTAGAACAAAGCCAATTATATGCAAATAAAAGGTCTCCTTATGATTACAATTAAGCAAGTTATGCGTTTAAAGTACTTCAGTGAATCCCACACCATTAGGCTATGATGCTGTAGACTGCAGCCTCAGCTCTCTCAGGGTTAAGAAAAAAATCAAGATAAATGGCTTATGCAAAACTGGTCCAAGCTTTAAAAAAAATTATCTCTCACATTTAGCATGTGTGAAAGTTAACCGCAAGGGTTCGTGGTGACAGTACTAATCCCTTTTATACAGCTGTCAACTTAAATTAGCCCGAAGCTAATCTTTGCAAGTGTGACAGAGAGTGTACACATTTCCACAGATAAGTACTAACGCCTTATTCACAAGATCCCTCTACTGCAGGAGGTATTGTGAAGTCCTATAACCTGGGAGAAGTCAATCTGCTAATTTATTCTTAAAAAGTCATTACAGCAAACTGTATATGTATGAAAGCGCACATACGCAAGGCAAGGAAAAAAAAAAGAAAAGAAAAAAGAAAACATTACATACAGCTTTATTACCAAGAATCCACAAGTAGAAAATTAATTCAACGCCACTCATATGTTGGTAATTTTTAAGAATAGCTTAAAGAAAAACTACACCCTGCTGCTGGAGTTTTACATCCATCACTTTTCCTCTGGGAGAACAGTAAATGCCAGATCTGCAGGAAGGGACCACATGCAAAAAACACTACAATAGCTCTTTGCCATAGAAATGTGCCTCAAAACCGAGTCTTTTACTTTTGTTATTAAAATTACTTTCATAGACCTCATCTCTGAAACTGTTAAAATGTAAGTTAAATGCAAGCCACTGAAATTATCAGCAATCTTGAGTCTAAAAAAAAAGAAAAAAAAAGGTTGCAGAAAAACATCAGCTACCTTAATCTTGACAGATCTTGATGATCCATCAAACAATTTGTATAGTGCTCATTCATTCTGCTTGAGAGTAACAGCCAATGCCAAAATTAGCTTTCCCAAACTTCAGGTAAAAAAACCAGTCACAGTATTTAATGCAAACAAGGATTAAGAAAATATTGCAGTACTTTTATATATATTTTATATACACATACATGCACCCCTCTGTACAAAAACCTATTGTACTTCTCAGGAAAGCTATTCAAAGTTCAGTTAAATGTTATGTCATTGAAAACATCTATTTTTCATGTAATATAGGTCAAAGTGCTTAATATCTTTGCTCAGTTGCTCAGGCATCACACATGCAAAATGTCAAGTGCAGTGATAATTTGGAAACAGTCAACATAGGGACCCTGGTAAAAATCAGTACCAGTAAAAAGAAGAATCACAGCCAAATGCAGAATTTCTAGCCGAGAGCAGGCATATAGCAGGGAACAAATGAGTGCCTGTCTGCACCTGTGCACAGGGCTTGAAGACAAGGCTGTCCTTTCCAGCCCCATTGCTACCTTTATCCAGAGGGAAGGTACTCAAGCTCCGGGGTCTGCACACCACCTACCACCATGGTATGCCACAACATGTCTTCAGGGTGTGCTGCAACCAGTCCCGCTGCGCCTCAGATGGCATGGACGTGAGCACTGGGTAGGCACCAGGGCTGAACCTCAGGGCAAATTGTCCCCACAGGCTCCTGCTGCCCTCACTGGGGGTCTGGGATGAAGAGTTGTGCCCCCACCCAAGAGCAGAGGAGGCACAGCAAGGTTAAGGAGCTGTTTTAGAAGGTGTAATAACAGAGAATCACAGAATGGTTCAGCTTGGAAGGGACCTCTGAAGGTCATCTGGTCCAACATCCCTGCTCAAGCAGGGTTGTCCAGGACCATGTCCATATGGGAAAGCAGAGGGAGCAAAGCACAAAGCAACAGAGATCTGCCTTACCCAGTGCGTGCATAGGATCTGGCACAGAGCAGGACCTGCTCATTGCCACCTTGTGAAGGCTGAAACAGCAAATGGTGCTCTGGGCTGGGACCCAGCTCTGGTCTGAATGGGAGCAGGAGCAGCTGCACAGCTATTACCAGGTCATGCTTCTCCAGCACTACTGTTTCTTCTATTTGTGCTGCAAATCAGCCTCCACTATGAATCTTAGCCCTTCCAAAGTCAATAGCAAAAGCACCACTGGCTCCTATGAAACCTCAATCCAAGTCTTCACTTGCAAACACATTCACACACACCAGAAAAGCTACTTGCAAAGACTTAGCACAGACATACTAAGCAGGGCCAACATGAAATATTTTAAGAGCAGCTCTAGCTAAGGAGAGTCAATTGTGACTGAAGCAGCTCACAGGAGATGGGGTAGCCCAGCACAAAGAGACCTAAGCAGCACTGATGGGATGGATCCTGCGTGGCATGATCAACAGCACTCACAATCCCAGAGAGGTCTCAACAAGAACAAAGTCAACACCAGAACCAATTGACTACTGTAACTTGTACGTAACCCTCCCCATTCCTCTCAGACCACTGGGAAATTAAAATCACGTCAAGACTGTAAAAATATGTATTGGGAAATAATAAAGTATTAGTGTGTCCCTGCATCCTGCTACACCAAGGAACAACTTGTTTTCAGAAATTATAATTACAGTTGCACAAATGTGAAATATGCACTAAGGCAGTGACTAAAACTGGAAGTTCAAGAGGAATTTATTAATCCCTTGTCAAGACTGTAAATAAACATTAAACAAAGCTGTATGTGGACTGAAAAGAAAACCCTGCAGAATTCAACAGTTTAACAATTCAGAAAACTAGCAAGACAGCCAAATTCTCAGGCAAAGGATGAAAGGTGAACTTTCACAAGTAACCCCTCTCTTGGCTTTCCCAGTGTAAGCATCCTTCACGTGCCAGTGTGCTGCCCCACAGGGACACCTGTGCAGTGAAATAATTATTTTTTTAAAACCCAAATCAACATATTGCGACAGCGAGACTGAAGAGACAATATGGAGGCGGAAATAACAGATGATAGGGAGGAGAGATTTTGCTTAAACTAACAGTTCTGAGAAAGAAGTTACGAAGTTGTATCTTGCAAGTCTAGGAAGCTAGCAATGAAAAAGAGATGGTACACCGCAGTTCAGTGCTATGTAACCGGAGGCATCAAATACTGATGTCTCTTCCTTGGGAAATTCCACTCAGGTTTGCCTTCGGCTTTGAGAAGTCAAGCCCAGAGCACCTTCACCTTGGCACCTGCAGTCGCTCTGCATCAAGAAGCCGAGTACTTTTAATCTTCTTAGGTGTCTACAGTCACCTACATGTGACTGCTGCTACAAGTATGGTCCCCAGAGGTGAGATCTAGTCAGACGTCCACAGTGCAGACAGCTAAGTCCGAGCTAATCACCCAGACTTTATTTATAAGCAAAGGGAAAGAGGACATTTGGTGGCATGATTCATCTGACCTATTTTAGTTGTTTACATTAGCATGAAATGTCTGTTCCTCTTCGTGGACAATAAAGCTCAGCCTAGACACTTACACAGCAGGTTGTCAGCATGTGATCAGGTGATTCCCACCTTATGTGCCAGAGCTTAGGGGGGGGTGGAGGGAGGGCAAAAAAAAAAAACCTCAACAAAAAACCCCACCAACTTCTCTTTCGATAGGTTTTCTTGCTATTTGAAATTCATTTTCCTCAAAATGCATCTTTGATATAGAAGTCCCTTGGTATGACTAATAATGCCACCCGGTGCAGAGAACCAAGGTTGTTTCTTCTACTTCCCCTTCAACATTAAATGCAGCAAAAATTATTTTTAAAATAAAGGCCACGGACAGATTACCACGTGCCTGAAATTTGGCATTATAGCTCCTGATGCGACAAGTGAGTTTAGCATGGTGTGGCAATTTAAACACATCTAAAACAGCTGGTGGGATTCTCAGACACAAAAGGAGATAATTGTCAACCTTATTCACAGCAATTAAATCTGTATAGGCTAAAATAGGATCTATTGTTCCCCCAAAGTACTGGGACTGGAGCCAGAAGTAACTTCAGTGGAGCAGAAAGTTGGCAGTTTGGAAAGGGGCTGAAAACTGTGTAATTCTCTGGCATAACAGAGAAAAAAACTCAACCCACAACCAGAGAGTGAAGACAAGTTCAGAGATTTTTACAGAAAAAGAATTTCTCTTCTTCCGAAAGTACCAGGGAGATGTCAGAAATTAGTACTGAAACAGATGTCAACATAGACTTATCTCAGTGTGTACTCCACACAAACAGAAGTGTATCCAGTAATTTCTTCTTCTGACTGAAAAGAAGAAAGCTTGAGATTATTATTGCTATATTTAGACCCTTGCACACTGCCCAGATATACTCCTTTCGAGTCATCTGAGCACATGATATTTAGACAGGCACAAGAAAGCTGGATAACCATTATTAAGAGGCCAACGCTGCCACTAAAGAAACAATTATTAATCCGTACTCAATTCAGAATGATCAGCCAGTGGTGGCAAAGGATTTGCAAATCATTTGCCAAGGACAAAATACCTCTAGAGCAGCATCAAGAGATGGCTGTTAGACTGGGAAAAGCCAAAAAGAGGTGGCACCAGGATCTCCAAAGTGGTGCACAGGCTGTCCCACATTCATCAACGCGTTCCAAGGAGACCAGTGTTCGTGCTAGCTGGGGTGGGGGCAGTAAAGGCAGCACACAAGAAATCTGTTTTCAATGTAGGGGAAAAAAATAATAATTAAAAAAAAATATCTCTCTAACTCATCTGAGAACATGCCTCTCTCCTGACTGAAAACCTGCAAAACCCAGATCAGGGTTGTGACCAAAAGTCTCCTGCTTGGTAAGTTTGTGTGCAGCTTCCATCTGCTCCTTTATAGAAAGTATATTAAAGAAAAATATTTTTAAAGTTAAGTCTTGACTGTAAACAATAAAAAAACTGTTTAGGACTCTGACAGAATGGCCTGATAGAAGAAATGCAAAATTCCCCTAACTGTAGGCTGGAAGGCATATCAAAGCTCCCTCTCCAACATTTACACCCATCCCTATGACTAGGCCATGCTGCAAAAGACTCCAAGGGCAGCTTGTCAACACATTTGGTCCTGTCCTCTGTCTCAAGGTTTTGCCCTCTCCCTGGTTTGCACCAGAACCATCACTCCGATTTTTTGCTCATTCACGCAGCAGACAAACACCATCACCACCCCCAAACAGAATTCATATTTTGTCAGATCCATTTCTTGATGGTTTCACAAGTTCAGTCAGCCCAGCAGAAAGCTGGAGACCTCGAGCCCAGTGAAGGGGAAGCACCACGGCTGCCCTGGCTGGGCGGCAGCAAACTCTGCACCTGCTTCACTGTGCAAGCCTGCTCCGGGGTTACACCTGGACTACTACATACAACTGGCCCTTCTCCAGCCCAGGGGCCAAGGGGCATGGGCTACTCTCTTCATCTTCTCCCAGAACTGACTGTCTGCATCCAAGCTGCCCAGAGCTGCCCAGGCTGCTCCTGGGTACCATCTGGAAAGACACCAGATTACACAGGCCACAGCTGTGCTGGGGACACGCTAAGAAACAACATGCAGAAATGCAGGACAAGCACTGAAGCCAACATTTGCCTCAGTAGTATTTCCTAGTATGAACGCTGTCCTGGCAGCCAGAACAAGACCTACAATGAAGGGCAGTTTGTCCCAACTGGCAGACTCAGGAATTCCTGCAGTCCTGTAAGGCCTCCAGTACTGGACACTGTCAGATGGGATGGTTGACCATGCCTTTCTAGTTGAGAAGTTCTCAGGAACCTCACAGAAACAAAAAATAATTCATTTTTCCTACGCACTTTCTCTTGAAAAGAAAAAGAAAACCCAATCTTATTTCACCATACAATCCACCTGAAATACAATTCTGCAATGAGAGATGAGTACAGATAGCTGCTGTTATGCACCACAAACACCATAATTAAAAATCATTCATCTTCAAAAAAAAAAAAAAATCTTTCTCCAAAGCTTCAAACGTGTTGTATTATTCATTGAAAAGGCTGCTACTGCACTCAGGGAAAAACTAAAAGTTAACCACTCTTCTGCAGCGAGAGTATTAACTAATACAATGAATGTTTTTGTACTGCAGAAAAGCCCAGGGTAGTTTTTGAACTAGTTAACCAGGATGTTGGTAATGACAAGTCCCAGCGACTTGAGAAGGGCAGTGAATCAGCAAGTCCCAACTCTGAGTGGAGACAACGGCACAGCATCAGCACCATGGTGTCACAGCGATGGAAGGGTGTTGCGGTTTGGGCTGGGCCGGCCACTAAGACAACCAACCAACGCTCTCTGTAACCTCTCTCCCTTCAGAGAAGAGAGTCTGTTTCCGTCTCTCTGAGTCTGTCTGTTTCTCATATTCTCTCTCTCTCCCTTCAGAGGAGAGAGAGAGAGAGAGAGAGAAAATATGAGAAACAGACTTACAAGTTGAAAAAGAAACTAAGCTACTTTAATGAAATATTAATAATATAATAAAAAGATAAGATACTAATATTAAATGAGAAAATAATGAAATACATACAATGTATACAAAACCATATCGAGCTCCCAGGATGATGATCACATCACCAGCCAGCACTAGGAAAGTCCCAGACTGGACTCAGTAACGGACAGCAACTGGATTCTGGATCTGGATTCAGGAATGCATAGATTGGGATCAAAAGCAGACGAACAGACAGAGTCCTCCTCAGATGCCGGCCATTGAAGAAAGAGGGCTGACCCCTTTGATCCCTC
Organism: Burhinus oedicnemus; assembly: GCA_008921705.1. NCBI lineage: Eukaryota > Metazoa > Chordata > Aves > Charadriiformes > Burhinidae > Burhinus > Burhinus oedicnemus. The sequence goes on from VFFE01008330.1 coordinate 614,338, forward strand.
AACTTTTACACTGAGCATAAGGCAGATGGGATGGAATACCCTGTTGGTCAGTTTTGGGTCACCTGTCCTGTCCACTCCTTCCCACAGGTGTGACCCCTCTACACTCGTCCACTTCTGACCCTCCAATGTGGCAAATAACAAAGTTAGCCGACCTTGGTTGTTAAAGCAGTAAGTTAGCTAAACCAAACCTAACAAAGCCTAACCCTGCCTCACATTCTCCAGTCCCCTGGCAAGTTCTTCAGGGCTCAAGCACAGTCCTCCTGAGCTCTCTTCACCAGTAGATACAACTGCAATGTTATGCTGAGGCTTTTTTTTTTTTCCTTTTTTTTTTTCTTTTTTTCCTCAAAATTACTCTGTCTCAGGTTCCTCTGCTCCTTGCCAGGCCCCTTCAACCTTCTCTAGCTGGTTCTTGACCCATCACCAAAAAACTTGTTTCTCTTTTCTCATTACTGGGAACTTTCTATTTCTGCATCACCCTCCTTGAAGGGAAGCTGAAGGAGGTATTTCCTATTTCAGCCAACGCTGTCCAAAAATACTGCCCCTAAAAGAAAGAAAAATAAAAACTCCCAGTCATGTAGTTTATTAACCAGCAGTAAACAAGAAACTTCATTGCAAACCAATATACACATTACTCTTCAACTGATTCTCAAAATTATCCTCCAGCTCCACAAGATTGTCTCCTAATATAAGACAATACAGCAGCTTAAGACACATTACTTCTTGCCTCCAAATTTCTTAATGCATTATACGAGACAGTAGAATGATATAACATCCAATGGGTTTTACATATACAGCAGACAAAACTTGCAAGAACCTACAGAGTAAGAGAACAAAAAGACAGCAAAGAATATTTTAAGCACGAGGGACAACTGCTTAATAAAAAAAACATTCTCTTTAAATAATACTGCATCTATATATAATCAGTGAGTTGTACTGTATCTTATATATAAATATACAAACACATACACGAAAATACCTTCAAAATAACTAGTGAAGCAGCCAGAACCTTCCGTCTTTGCATTGGATTTCTCACTTCTAACTGGCAAAATCATGGCATTAATATAATTTTTCTTCCCTTTACCCATCAATCAGCTTAGAACACCCACCTTTCCCATCAGAGTGTACATGTGTGTTAGGGGTTGGCGAAATATTTCAGTTGAGAAAAAGGAGATCCTTTACTCCACAGACTCCAATAGCCACAAAATACGATCATACCACCTACTGTACAAGTTTAAATGGGGTTTTTGGGGCCAGTTAAGTCACTATACTTCCTTTAGCTCTGTCTTCTTTGGAGATATATACATGCACACACCCCCCACGTATATTTCAAACAGAGATAAACTTATCTGGCTAGGACAGATTTTATTTACCACACAAAGATTAAGAAATCCAATCTCTGCAGTTCTGAGAGCGTTGAAATAAAATGCCCCCCAGAATACAGGAGTAATCAGCACAGCTATAAGAAAGGAAAGATTTAAAATACAGAGGAGTCCTCCTCTACTGGGAAGAAAAAAAGAAAAAAAAAAAAAGGCATGCAAAAAAATTCCCATTCCTCTGAAAAACTGATTATATCAGTAAGTACAAAAATCAGTCTTACAATGGAAAGATTTTGAGTAATGCATTTCTGAACAGAAGAAATACGTCCTTCTGTGGCTGATGAATGGATGGTGGTTGCAGCAGGGGCAAAGGAGTCTCCTGCCGCGTTACCTGCCCTTACACACCTCCCTTCTGTAATGCATAAAATAAAAATTGTGCGGCTCCACAGTGTCAAACAAGGGAAAGAGGTGCACCTGAGAGAAGGTGGGTTAACCGATTTCCTCCCGGAGCAGCATTACGCACTCAGAGGTGAGCAGGCTGCCCATTTGGATCTGGGGAGAAACAAGCTGGCAGCAGACAACGGCAGTAACCGTGTCCTTCTGCTCCCCCACCCACTGGGGGATGGTGGTGCCAAGGGGAAAGGAAGGATGCCGACCTTCGATCTGACAGCCCCACGGTCCTTATAATCTGCTTCCACATATAAAATGGAATAAAAAAATAAAAATAAATCAATTTCTGGAGCATCTTCAGAACTGCCTCGGCACAGCTCTGCTGTCCCTGACGTCTCAGGACTCTGAGGGAGCATTTTGGAGTAGACAGCAGGGAGCAGGTAGAGTGATTACGCACTTTACTAATAGTAGGACATCTTATAAAGGACATTATCTTCACACTGTAGTCCTGGGACCAGACACCTCCAAGTAAATGCCAAAATTTCATATATGACTCCTTCCCTTCTTGGGAAAGTTATTTTGGCTGGCACTTCTTGACTTTTATGAAGAAAAGAGGCTTTTCCAGGAGGTTGGATACTGAAGGGAAATTGCCTGTCTTTTTTGGTTTTGCAAGCAGTATTTCTGCTTAAGAAGGCATGGTTTTTCAATTACGGAGGGGAGGGGGAAGTACTAAAATTGTTTAATCCTCTTATTTCCACATGCATGAAACTTTGCACAGTCTTCTGGATTTACTGTACTTTTTAGACCATAACTACCCATTGAATATAAATTGAATTTCTGCCATAAAGACATCAATGAGAGGCCAGAGGATTAAGCAACAAGCATGCCATCTTTCCCATTTATATACACATGCAAAAACTTCACTGGACTCTATTTTCTTACCTCTATGACAACAGTTCTATTTCCCCCACCCCTGATTTATCTCCTGCCTACCAGCACAAACTGAATTACATGCAAGAAAAATAAATAAAAATCTAAATGCCTAATTAAAACCATCAAACATTCCAGTCAGTATTTGGCATCATTGTATATCATTTTTTTTTTTTTTGCATTTCCTTCATCAGATAACAGATCTTTGGTATAATGTGCTGTGAAGCGTAGCAATTAATATCCTCTTAGGATGGCATATTTTGAATGTGACCCAAACATTTAGTAGACATTTTCTCTAGAGATGAAACTTAGTGTCCAATTAACATTTTCAATAGCCTCAATAACTACTGCAAAGAACACTACAATGATAATTGTATCCATTAGACTTCTGTGCTTCAAGCATCTTTTATCTGCCTATGACTCCACAGTGGCCTTCAACTGGGCTTTAAATATCACAATAAAAAAATTAAACAAGAACACTGTTACAGTTAATTCTCAATTGTACACAGACTTTCAAAAATATCTTTGATTAAGGTAAGACTGATCATTTTTACTCTATATTAACAGAGACATCCATTGTTTGGACATGGGAACAATATTCCCCAAATTGTTTAATCATCTCAGGCTTCATCCTTTACAAATTGTCTTCAAAACATAAAGAGAGTTATCTTCTGTAACAAAGGCAGTATCATTTTATTAACAGCACAAGAAAGCAAAGAGACGAGGATCACACTCATCTTATTTACTTTAAGAATACTGCCTGCATCATCACATCTCTGTAGGCATTTATGAGACTCACTGGATTATAAAACAGTCATATATATATAAATATATAGATATATATGTGTATTCAGTTTGTGGGGCTGTTTTGCATAACATATATAGGTGCAGGCCACAAGCTGAACACTCCTCAACCCAATCTATTTTAGGTCTCCAAAACCACTGGCTTATCTACCTGAGGAATTGCTCTTCAAAAAAGAAGGAGAGCACCTTTGCTCTCAATGCATTTTATGATGCCCGTTTAATCAGAGAGGGGACTATTTCTGTCACCATCTGAGGAAAGAGACTTTCCTGCTTGGCTAGGCAAGTGAAGGGGTGGGCATGCTTTCAGGCACTATCACTTTGGTCAGCAGTTAATGGAAACAAGCAACAGCTGAGAGATACATACAGCACTTGAGTCATCTCTGTGTTGTGCTTATTCCTCACCTTTTAGGCAGTCAGCTCTTCACATCTTTAAAAGCAAGTAAAAAAACTGCACAGAAGCCTGAAATGGCCTAATGGGACAAAAAGCTTTTCTTTCCAGCCCTGGCAGATTACAAGAATAATTAATTTTCAAAGCCTTTGGGAGCGAAATAAAAATAATAATGAAAACCCACTAACTGGTGTGGGCCATTTTAGAAATGAAAAAATGCAAAAAATCTATATATAAAAAAACCCAGAAATAAAATGTTTCTTTTCTCTTATAGTAGCTTATTGTATAGTAGTCCAGCTATAAAGGCCTATAGCCTACAATACCTTTCACAGTGCTTTGACTGATGCAGGTTGCAGTGACACAGGTAGGACTGCTGCTCATTAGAATGTACCAATCTTTTTTTTTTTTCTGATTTCAGACTATATCCCAACTATCTCTCACATATAAAAATCAGACCACAGCTTCATTTGTATTTACAGCTGAGAGAAGGTAGTGGACACCAGAGGACACAGCCTGCAAGCACAGCCAACACCAAGGCTATCTGTTGCGGGGAGGTCCCTGGGGGGGCTCGTACCACAGCTCGGGGACAGTCCCCCATCAGCTTTGCTCGTGCACCACAGATGAGCTTTACTGATGGCACGCACATCTACAGGGGTTTCCACTGGGTTCGTGGTAACACACACAGTAACAAAAACTTTCCATTCCGCTAAAATGCAGCGGAACATAAGTGAGTCCATTTTGCTACAGTAAAATCAGCCTCCAAATAGAGCTTTCTGACATAAAGCTAGCACAGAAAGGAGGACAAACAGCCTGAGGGCCTCTAGCTTGGGGAGAGGAAGGTGGCAGGTGAATGGATCTGATACTGCATTGAGTGGAAGAAGAGAAAGTTTAAAAGATTTTTTTCCCATGTTTTACAGGTTTCTTGAAGTGGAAAGTCAGTTTTAAACTGGTGCCATCTATCAGCATCCCCAACAATTAAGAAGAAGAGTCTTTCAAAGTATTTAGTCACAGTTTTTGATTTAGAGTACATCTCTAAACAAGTATCTCAAGAACTAGTATAGACAGCAATTTTGCATTTAACAGGTATCTTTTTGTTACTTTTGAAATACATAGTAGTAATGAGAAAATAATCCCTTTCTCGCATCTCTCAGGTGAGACAGAACTGTAAAAATGCACATTTCTTTCAGACTAACAAATAGCCTTCTTCACCTACATGAAGGTCATCCAGCTTAGGTGAAGGGTCAGAAAAATATTTCCCTATTCTAAATCCCACCACCCCACCTGTCCTCCCTTCCTACCCCATACAAAACTAGCCATGGTGCTTTACACTACCTGGAGTTTCCCTCATCTGTGGTGAGACGTCCAGACAGGCAGTTTAACCACATATAGTCTTTCAGGAACCTGTCTTTCGAGGCACTTGCTCCTGGCACGATCTCCACTTGCTGCTCCTGTTCCCTGAGGGTTTGTTGGCAAAGCCAAGTTGGGAAAGGGCAACTAGGGTTTTGCTTCTGCTTCTTGCTTCTGCAGCCACAGCCTTCGGTGTCACATTTTGCTGTTGTCGCCAAGCGAGGATACACAGGGGCCAGTGACACAGTGCTGATGCTCAGCGCACAGCAGTTTCCCAAATACCAAAACCAGGGTTTGCCGCTTTCAAGACCAGGGAAACCAGCTCTACAGGTCTGTGTTAGAGGACGATTCTGCGGATGAAGCTGCCAGGGACTGTGGGGTAAACAGCCTCAAAAGCAGCGATAAAAAAAAGTCAAGAGGTGGACATGGGATACTTGCATTTTTAGTTTAGGCCTTTTTCCTACATAGTTCCCAAGAACAACCTTTTGTGTTTCTTCATATATGGCTGCTTATCTATTTACAAAAAGCTTCCTTTCTCCCAGCTATCACTACAAATAATTACAAGTACAGCAGTAAATATAAATTTCGTAGGGACAGTTCATCACCTCAAAAAGGAATACCTCTAGGCAAAGGACTGACAGAATGAACCTCTGACCTCCAGAAGGTCCCTAGTACCCAAATTGGACTTATTTCTGCAAGAAACTGGAAGACCAACTTAGTGTAAACCCAGAAAAGCAAGTGCTTTTCCTGGGTGCAGTTCCACATCCCTGAGACGTGAACTGGGTTAACTGCTTCCCCCTATCCCTCCAAACAGTGAGTTCATACTCTGCTTCCTGGGAAGCACATGTGGGTGGTTTAGATAGAGCTTCTGCTCCCCCTCCTCACCCTCTTCACCTCCAGCCTTCAGCTGTAGCAGTTAAGCCAGGGGAAGAAAGGATTACAGCAAACTTTTTCAATATCCAGCTCTATCTGCATACCCAGGACAAATTCCAGTGCAGCAGAAACCAATATTAGCACTATTTTTAAAAAAGGAAAAGCTGGCTCCCACTCAGCATCTCATTTATTAGGAGACCACAGATGTTCTCAACATACATTGGCAAAGGAGGATAAAATCAGCAGAATGCATATGTATTTGCAACCAGCACTGCACTGAAAAAGGCAACACAATTTTTTATGTCATATCAGTCAAGCCCACAGAGGTTTACCAATCACAACCTGTAATAACACTGAACATATTGGTTGCCTTAGGCAACTGCCTTTTTTGCCTCAGCAAAAGAGATAACCCAGGTATTGGATCAGATAAACTGTAAATTTTTTGTCAATAAAAGCCTGTATGTCAGGCTTTTATCCTTCCGTCAAATTGAGAAATAACTATGCTGAACCAAAGGCTCGGGGTTCAGCTCAAGCAATAAGCCCTCACCACCCTGACTCATCAGCCGAGCAAAGAGGTGGCTGAGCCTTGACCACCCTCTGGGTGTCTTTACCGTCTTCTCCGCCGGGGTTCACTGCTCCTGCCGACACTCCACAACCTGCCTCCAGCCCGCTGCCTGCTCGCTCCCAGCCAAGCCAGCCTCCTCCAGTGACCAACGCTGAATCACCAGCCAACACAGCCGAGCCACAGGCACCACGCTACCCTGATGACTGTTACAAAGGGATGGTTATTCTGGTGGACAGTGCAGGCAGGCAGCTCAAAGCAGGCCATCTTAAAACTACGTTAGCTAGATATGCTGGTTTTCCTGTGGGAGATCCTCGAAGGCTTTTTGCCTCACTCAGCAAAGCACGAAGCAGCACAGTGTGAGCACAATGCTAGGTCAGGTTCAGAGACCTGCTCCCATTCCCACCTCTCTCATGCATTGGCTGTGAGGTTTTGAGAAAGCTGCTTGCACTCTGGACAAATTTTCAATTTATAATCTTGGCAAAAATGGGCAAAAACTGTATCAGTAGGCCCTAGATAAGCCAGTCACAAGAAGAGCCTCACTCCCAGTGAGGACTCTTAAGACCTTGACATAAAAGTGTCAGCAGATCAAATACAAGTTTCCTTTCCATTGCCTAGAAATTCACACAAGGATAATGTAACAGCTTGCCATTTTGTCATCTTTGCCTTTTGGACAGCAGTGTTTGTAGGTACCACAGGAAGAGGAAACTAAGAAAGAAGTGGTTTAAAACTGTTGTTCCTCCTTGAAGTTCTGCCATCACACGGTTTCAGGAGGTGAAACTACAGCTTCTGTGTATTGTCTCAACACTTATTTCTCTACTGCTGCACTCAGTAGCAGAAAGCACCTGGGTTGTTCTGGTGAGATCTCAGGATGTGAGAAGGTGAATTAAGCTATTCGCAATGTTAACTCAGTGTCTGATCAAAGACTCCAAGAGCAGAGAGAGGCATGAAGCAAGAGAAACTAAAGATGATACAAAAGAAAAGGATGCTCCAGATTTGGGTTGGGTTTTTTGGTTTGGTTTTTTTTGTTTGTTTTGGGGTTTTTTTTTTAGTTTGGGGTGGGGTTTTTTGTTGTTGTTTTTTGGTTGTTTGTGGGGTTTGGGTTTTGTTTTGTTTTTTAAGCTGAAACGTAAGGCTTGGGTTTGTTGCACCCTTGTCCCAGATAGTATTCCATCTCGCACTTTACAGTCCACAAAAAATGGAGCACGTGCTAATACCTCAGCTGCTTTGGTTCACATTCAGTTCAGTGTAGATGGATCATGAAGGTAAATTTATGCTAAGATGTTTAAGTGTAAATCAAAGCAGCTAAGGCACAGGAGGTCTTTCCAATTTGCCAGCAGTGCTCTGGGGGTTTGTTTAAGTCAGCAGCCATCTCCCAGCTCTGCAGGCAGGTTTTACAGCTTGCACTAAGCTGCCGGCTGCCCTGACCACAAAGCATTTACCTGGTTAGCTTTCTGCCAGCCACACTCTGCATGTGATCTGTATGTACCTTGATGTGGTTTCTCCACTCAGCAAAACACAGGTTGAAGGTCTGAACGCGGCTGCAGCAGCGCAGGGCAGACACCAGGCACGGTTATAGAGAGCTGTCTTGTACCGTACAAGATTTCTTGTTTGCAACTTTGATATTAATCAACTCTCAAGATATTTCAAGAGAAAACTCTTCAATACCCATAGGATAAAACAAGTTTGAGAGAGAAGATACTGAAGTGGTTAGACTGTCTTTTTAGCTTTCTTGCCCTCACTTTAAGCAGCAGCTTCTTTCAGAGGGTACTTTTCAAATTTTCAACAGGTGGACCAAGGAGAGGTGACACGGCAACTGGCTTTGCCATTTTGCAAGCTAAGGAATTTGAACAATTCCTCAGAGTAAGCCTGCATTTGTTTTCTGTGGTCTTTCATCAGCAGAGCCCAAGCAATAGTCTCTCTCTAAAAGGCCGTACTGATGCTTAAAAAATAATAATAAAAAAAAAGCAAGTACCATGGAAAGCACAGAGTTGAAAGACATGTGACATCTCCAGCACCTGATATCCACTGAGTATTAGACAAATAACCACTCCCTACCCAGTCAATATTTCTACAAAACATGTAGTAACTGTCAAACTTAGTTTGCAACCCATTGACCATTTTCAACCAAGTAAGGAGGTGTACACAGAGCATTCACACAGACCTTGTTTCCATAGAAAACTCAGTAAATAATTGATCAGAACAATGATAAAGATTAAATAAAATAGAGGAGTAGTTAGTGCAGATCAGACTATGGAGTTCAACAGGAACGGCAAGTTGGTTTCTTTGTGGTGGGTTTTGGGGGTTTTTTTGTTTGTTTTTAAGAACTAGGGGAAACAACGTGGTTTTACCCAGTAGATAACTACACAATGAAGAATCGCACAAAGCTGCGCTGTAAATCCAGTACAGCATAATAGAGATAATACTCAAAACACCAGGTTTCAACGCTTTGCTTTCAGCTTCCTTTGAAGCTTAAAAAGGTTTTAATCTGATGTCCACACACAGCTAGACACAACCAGTACTACAACAGATTCAGCTTTATGCAATTTGTCTATATTCCTGGAACTCATTTGCACACCTCCTTGTTGAAGACATACTCCTAAACAAGTACAGACTCTATCTTGTACCTCAATTAAATAAAGTAGAAATATTGCCCAACCGAAAATAGATTTGTATAACTCATTAAAGAAAAGCTGCCTGAGAGTTGCACGCTTTCCGCCCCCCACACACACACACTCTCAACTTTAAAAAAAAAAATACTCTTTAATGTATCCTAGAAGATCCTCCTCCTCTTTTCAAAACTAACACTGCACGTGGCAGGAAGAGGGGGTTACTTAACATAAACACTCAAATTCAGCTCTGCGGTAACACATTTGTTTTTTATATGATGCTTACAAAGAAAACAGCTACAGGCATATTAAGCTGAATTTAATATATTCAATGTTTCTCTACATCTACAATACTGTTTTACATTCTATACTGTTAAAACATAGTATGTGATGACAAACGTTAAATGCACAGCGTGCCTTGTAAGCATCTGAAGTCCAGAATGGGAGGTGTGCTAGGTGAGATACTCAATAGAAACTTTAACTATAAGAGTCTAAGGACATGGAGGGAAATGACTTCATCTCCCATACCATGAGATAACAGGCCAGTGTCTAGTGAAAGAAATGCGGATGGGAAAGCCAGGACAATCCTCATGTTTTAGGCAGGGAGGGGAAAATAACTCAGAGCAGCCGCTCTGACCAGCTCTGGCAAGTGTCTTCAGAAGGACATATTACCTTGAAGAAGGATACAGGATATAGAAGGAAGATGTAGCTTTAGAGACTCTCTGGGACATCCCAGCCCAGCTGCGGGGCTCATTCGCCACCATCACAAGACAGTTAAGATGCTGAAGTAGCTGAGAAAGAATCTCATAGTAAAAAAACCAAAACAAAACAAAACCCAAAAAAAACCAAAAAACCAAAAAACCCCAAACAAACAAACCACACCAACAAAAAAGCCAACTTATGTCTAAGCCTAACTCTAAAAATACACTTTGATATGTCATCTTTTTACAACTTTGAAAACAAACTTTTCTGTAGTGGATCAAATAACCATATTTTTAACCCTAAACCTTTACTTAGAACCAGTCTGACCTCAGGACATCTGGTACACAAGGTATCCCACTCACAAGGACGTGAACGATTCTTGTGATGCTCAAGTCCCAGTTGAGTTCAAGGGTCCTCAGAGGATAACAGTATGCACCTTTACTAAACTGTATCGGTCACACAGGGATTGCATGGGTTGTTGCAGGGATCTGGGTGGAGAAGGGATTTATGTGACAAGCCTTGGGCAGGTCACCTCCTTGGTACTCAACAGTTCACTCTAAGCATGTCTAAACCTCAAGAGTCCTCAAGGAATTCTGCAATTAACATGAAGTTGGCATATGAGTCATCAAAACACAGGGCAGGAGTTAAGCTTTTAAATTCAGCTACAGCCTGATTGGAACTGACAGAGATGCCATTCTACTCTGGTGACCATAGCAAGTTGTGCTGTATTTTTGACCAATATCTACATCAGTTTTACCTTGAATAGCTTTATGTTTCCAATGGTTGCTGCCATAGTCCAGAAATGGTGATCAGTTTAGAAAAAAATTAAAAGGGAAAATTTTTGTTTTGAGGTAACATTTGGATTGTAGCAAAAATGTCATCCCAGGACCTACTCAGAAACATGAATATACATCAACGTACACTGATGAGACAGATCAGATGTGTCTTTCTTTAGTCATGTTTAATCATGTTTAAAATTGCTCACTGAGGGGAATGGCACAACAATCACAACAGCAGGAAAACTTGAGGAAGGATTTCCCACCCCCTCCCAAGAAGAGTTTTTACTGATGACTTGGATCAACATTTGTCTTGAGCACTGAGTTCCTTTCTGGGCTACAGAAAACAAGCACATACATTTTTCCTCTCCATAACAGCTAAAACATTTTCTAGAGGAACTTAACAGGTGTTGGCGTCAAATATTCAAGTACTTTGTGTAGACTGCTTGAACATGGTGTACTGTTTAATCTGGCAGAAGAAAATATCCAAACTCTTCTGTTCTTGGGGTTCATACCACATGCCTGGCAAAAAGCAAGCATGTTAACATTCACTCCACAGGAGCAGTGGTTGGTTACTGACAGCAGAGTCATATCCCAGCTGGTGAGGAGATACCTCCTCAGCCCAAGAATATTCCCTCACTGCTAGTCAAAACCCTCCTCTGATGCTTGCGCCTTGATGTCGTGGAAGGCTTGCCCCAATGACCCTGAAAGCTATTTTCATATGGAATTCTAAAACCTGGTGTTAGGGCAATACATGTTGGATAAAGGGTAGAGATGAAAAAAGAAGAAATTAATTGGTCATCAAAATAGGAGAGTGAGAGTTGACCATTTGTCATTCCTTAAAAAAAACCCACAAGAAAACCAAACAAAAGCAGTAGGGTCGCCATTAAAGCAAGCCCCAGGACAAAGATAAAAGCAGTTTTCAAGATTTTTGCAGTATGTAGCAGTGTGGGAAGAACCTAGGCTAATATCCAGTGCCAAGTAAAATCATTGAGACAACCAAAGTTCCTGACTGCCAAAAATTCCCACAGAGGTATGGCCATAAAGATGTGATTTAACTCTTGTCAAAGGCCTGGTCTACAGAGCCCCACAAGCAATACCAAGGAACCTGCGAAAGGGCTGTTAATGCTCCATTAATTGGACACAAACAAGGAAGATACTCATCACAGAAGGCACAAGAAACCCAAATAAGAACGGATAAATCCCAGGTTTTAAACCCAGATTAGAATCTCATTCTAATTCCTCTACATTTGTGATTTTCTTAAGTTCTGACTGAAAAACCTTTTATCCAAGTACGTGTACAATCTTGTTTTCAGTCTTCCCTATTTCTTGGCCTCATTGCTGCATTCAACAGAATTTCTAATACACAAATTATGTACAGTAATGTACATAAACTCTTTGCAGAAGTAACATTTAAAACTGGGGAGTAATCATAAAGCAATATATGTTTCTTTTAAACCAAGGTTTTGTTCAGACAGTAACAGAACTTGCCATAATGCTTCAGCCACCTATAGCTGAAATCTGTCCTATAAAAATAGGATGCTTCAAATTATTAAGGCACTGCATATTGCAGAACGTAAACTAGAATTATTTTCACTCGCCAGCTGAGAAGTGTTTGCTATTTATACTGCGCTGTAATTCTGATGCATACTCTCCATGTCTAAAACCACATAAATATATTTGGCACTGGAATAAAAGGAAAAAAAAAAGTTTCAGCATTCAAACTCATCTAATAATACCGATGAGATCATATTAAAAACAAACAACCCCCTGCCAGACAGATAAGGGAAACTATTAGTACCGTTAGATCAAGTCATAATGGATTCATTTGATGAGAAGCTAAAAACCCCAGGACTTTCAAAGGTGATACGTAACCGTCCACCCGCCAAACGTTCAGAACAGCATCCTCCCAGGCAAGAACTCGCAGCATCAAACGCACAGTGTTGAAACATGCAGTTATCCTGGATGCTATGTTTGCTTTTTCCTATCCACAGTGAAGAAAACAAGAGGCAAAACTATCACCATGATCCAAACACGAGAAAGGCTTACTTTAAACACAACCCTTTTCTACCATGAGCTCTTGGGAACTCATTGACACTATGCCCAGATCCAGGAGGTGGGCAGTTCAATTTACAAGTGTTCCTCCACCTTCCTTCCCCTCTCCATCCCCTTACTAAATCAAACAAAGCACACACAGCTGGGGCTGGAGAGAAACAGAGCTGTCAAGTTGCACAAAACCACCTGACTGACAACGCTGATTACAGCAACCATCTTTCACCATGTCCCACCTCAGACACAGCATGGTGGGACTGGCAGCAGATGCCTGTGGAGGAGCATGAGAACAGCATGGGCAAACACACCCTCCTGAATTTCTAATTGTTTAATTAAGTCCAAATTTTAGGATTTTGGACCTCATCATCTCTTGCCACTCTTCTCCATTAGGAACTGTTTTAAAATAAATATACTAAATTTGGAAGCTGCAGTGTTACATGGCAAAGTCAGGTCAGTAGGGGGCTAATCCTGTCCATAGTGGGATGACCCCCTCCCTGAAGAAACCCAGAAAAGCCAACTCCACTTCCAGGGTGAGAAAACAGCCATTCACAGAGGGTGCAGTCAAGATTGTACCTGAGCAGATTTATCATGAGTCCCAACACAACTTTAGCATTTCAAGAAGTACAGTGTAGCTCCAAAACATGTAAGATGGCTAAAACAGAGAATAAATCAAGTGACTGAATTTAAAGCTAAGTGGTAGTATCAGATGACACTGTTCTAAGTAGTACACCTCCACTTAAAAACAGTAAGCAAATTGTATCAATACTCAATGCTCCCAGAAAGCAGGACCTACTCCTAAAATGTGTAGCAAAAATAATTTGACAAGCTTACATGAAACACAGTGTAAGACCGCATATGAAGCTTATCCTGTCAGCAAAAAGGCTTTTCTGTTGTAAAATGATTAAAAAGAGACAAGCAAATACAGCCCCACTGATACTCCACTCTCAGTCCTGAAGATGACAAATATGCATTACCTGAGGACATGCAAGAAAACCTGAAGTCTTGGGATAAAAAGGGAAGTCCATTTCCCCAATTTTCTCTGCCCCTCAATTTTTTTTATTCCCCACCCCCTTCCCCCAAAGGGGGAAGCATGTTTAAAGTCCACTGCTTTAGGACACAAGGAAGGACAGCAGAGCAATAGTCTGGAGAAGAGAAGACTGGGGGGTGCATTTCATCAATGCTTACAAATACTTAAAGGGAGGGTGCCGGGAGGATGGGACCAGTCTTTTTGCAATGGTGCCCAGTGATAAGACAAGAGGTAACAGGCACAAACTTGAACATAGGAAGTTCCGTCTAAACATGAGGAGGAACTTCTTTCCTTTGAGGGTGGCAGAGCACTGGAACAGGCTGCCCAGAGAGGTGATGGAGTCTCTGGAGACATTCAAAACCTGCCTGGATGCCATCCTGTGCAACCTGCTGTAGGTGACCCTGCTCTGGCAGGGGGGTTGGGCTAGGTGATCTCCAGAGGTCCCTTCCAACCCCTGTGATTCTGTAATAAGGAAATGGCTTTGCAAAAATCATCTCAGAGGGCTTGGCTATGAAGCAAGAAGACTGAGTTCAAGAGATGGGGAGGGGGGAAATTTACCTAGTAATTGTTTGTCACAGCAGAAAAGCCAAATAAAGAAATATTTTCATTCTTTTGGCAGTTACTTTTAATACCTTTAGATTGGATTTCTGTTGTTAACATTCAGCCCAAACCTATGCTGAATTGAGGAGAGACAAATGCAAGCTTTCCACACCTGGAACAGTAAGAAGCCAGCAGAGGAACCTGATCTAATCACCTTCTTTATTTAAATAATGTATTAAAAAATAATAATCCAGCTAGCATCATTTGCTCATCATCAGTTGTCAAAATCCTACGAGAGCTTAATTTCTTCAAATCAAACAGATTAATATTATGGGGGAGAAAACAAAAATCAAGCAGCGTGCATACTCTGCATGTATTTAACTTATGTAGTGACATCCCTGCATAATAACCCTACATTTCATTCCAAAACAAACTTCTAATCCAGTGAACTCATGTTTTGCTACAAGAAAACCTCAATGTTTCTAAAGTAAATTACTCATCTCTATTCAAGCTTTCATGATCCAGCACTTTCTAAGCAATTATCCTTTCTTTTTTAAACCTGAGGAGGATACAACTTTGAAGTGAGAACTCACTTGGTTGACAGCCAGCTGAATATGAGCCAGCAGTGTGCTCAGGTGGCCAAGAAGGCCAATGGCATCCTGGCTTGCATCAGAAACAGTGTGGCCAGCAGGACTAGGGAAGTGATTGTACCCCTCTACTCAGCACTGGTGAGGCCACACCTCCAATACTGTGTTCAGTTTTGGGCCCCTCACTACAAGAAAGACATTGAGGTGCTGGAGTGTGTCCAAAGAAGAGCAATGAAGCTGGTGAGGGGTCTAGAGCACAAGTCTTATGAGGAGTGGCTGAGGGAACTGGGGTTGTTCAGCCTGGAGAAAAGGAGGCTGAGGGGAGACCTTATCGCTCTCTACAACTACCTGAAAGGAGGTTGTAGCGAGGTCGGGGTTGGTCTCTTCTGCCAAGTAACAAGTGATAGGACAAGAGGAAACAGCCTCAAGTTGTGCCAGGGGAGGTTTAGATTGGATATCAGGAAAAATTTCTTCACCAAAAGGATTATCAAACATTGGAACAGGCTGCTCAGGGAAGTGGTGGAATCATCATCCCTGGAGGTATTTAAAAGATGTGTAGATGTGGAGCTTAGGTACATGGTTTAGTGGTGGACTTCGCAGTGCTAGGTTTAATGGTTGGATTTGGTATCTTAAAGGTCTCTTCCAACCTAAATGATTCTGTGATTCTATAAGGCCAGCGATGACAGAGACATATATGCCCATTCAGACTGCATGTCCAGAAAATTAAAGTGGACTTCACAACTGTGTAGGTTTACAGTTCTAAGAATGAAAGTCATCCAAACTTCAAGCTTTTCATGGGAGTCACCTCTGATGGCTTTTGAAAAGCTGTGAACTACTTCACGAGCATACTTAGTGATTCAATGGGTTGCCATTTTTGCTTTGTCTTAACTGTGGAGAGTTGTCCAATTATACCAGTTTCATTTTAACAATTTGAAGTTATTGAAGCAAACATTTAAGAGGTTATCGATCTGTGCTGCTTTTCATTGCCCAATTACATACCGCCTCTCATAATTTGAATTTTTCTCTTCTCTTTACATTCAAGGAATGAAGAAAATTCAAGACAAAACCTTCTGACTTCAAATCTAGATTTGTTAAAATCATACTTAGAAAAATCCTGACAATTACAGAAATTTATACTGAGAAGGTGAGAGGGTTCATCTAAAGTTACAGAGAAGCACAAAACTAAAACCATTCTTTGCTGGTACTAAGTAACCACGTAAGAAATTAGAAATTAATATAATTCCAGTAGAATTGAATACTGGATTATGCAACATATGTTACTGCTTGATTAATAGCTTAAGGATATCACTGAATATAAAACATTCAGTAGAGAATGACATATCCTGGCAGTTCATCTCCAGTGCTCATGTCCAAGAGATACAGCATCATTATCCTTGCAGCTGCCTCCCCTTCTTCTCACTGCCCCACACTATGGGGAATTTGGCTTTCACAGTCCCAGGGCCACTTCTGGACAAACATTAGAGGGACTAGAAAGCAACATGAGGCTATACCACGAAAACCTCGCCTAGTAGGACAGCTATCTCACAAAGCCATCAGGCTAACAACTGTAGTCAAAAGCTGAAAGCATTTTTTCCTGAATACTTATAGCTTTACAAAACTTTAAAGTCCAGTCACCTCCTTTCATCACTGTTGCATTTGTATCTAGTATGATATAAAGCATTTTCCAATCTGTAAACGCAAACCTGATTATGAAGGTGTCTCAGGTTTATGCAGTATGAGAGTGAAAAACCACATCTCCTAACACCAATTTTTAAAAGTCATCAACCATCAGGAAACGTGTTCCTCTGCAAAGTCCCACAAGATTCTGCCGCTGCTTAAACCTGACAAATTTTTCCCATGTGAATTATTGCTTTATGATTTGCCTTAAAAATCAAAAGCCTGGAAGGCATTTAGGCTGTTAAAAATTAATGAACAAAGGCCTTTTAGCTCTTACTTTATACTCAAATATCAAGAGGTCCTCTATGAAGGATTTCATTAATTTGAGCAGAATTGATGGAAGCTGCCCACACAGCCTCTCCTTGCCAATTATAAGTGTACCACAGTAATTGTACAAACACCCGATCCCTTCCACATGATGCAGAAGTAATGCTTTCATGCGTGACTCTGAGCTCAGACAGAGAAGCACACAGATCTCTGTACCTGCTTGCAGGTATATCCTTGTTACTGAAGAAAAAAGCTTCTTCTCCTCTAACCCCCAACACACATACACACTCTGCACGCTTACATGTAAATGCTTCAGTAATAAGTCATGAATAAGGACTTGAATAGGGAACTTTATCTTTTGTATTATCCAAATAATGAAGCTAAGCAATATGTTTCAAGAAATAAATTATATACGATAAGCATAAATACCTGACACATTCACAGGATAAAAGTAGATCAGTGTAGAGATACTGTACAATTGGGGGCGGGGGAGGGAATAAATCAATGTACACCCCCTCCCCCATATCTGTCCCCCAAACCAGCCAAACAATACACACAACTATCTTAATCAAAAAAACGTTTGTGGATTATTTGTCCCCCTCTATGTTTTTGTCCCTCCCAGCTACACCCACACAGTAGCTACGTATAGCAAAGCAAAAAAATTTTCAGGACTGTTTCTACCTGTACGGACAGCAAGCAAAAACACAGGTAAAAATAAAGCAATAAATAAGCAAATGAAATTTATTTAGAGTGGCATTCCTTCTTTCTTTCCAAGCCATGAACTTCAGTGCTGTGTTTTAGGACCCCTTCTATATCTGTTGGGGAAGAAGAAAATAGCTGTCAGCAACCTGGGCCAGTCCACGAGCTGTGCCTGGGAACACGTGCCAACACCACGGCACTGCCCCTCCATCCCACGCACGGGCCTTGGACACAGTGCAAGCGCGGAGCTGCCAGAAGCTTCCTTCATTATGATTACTTCTTCTTGCTGGAATACATTCCCCACTCTGAACATGTAAAATGGGTTGAAAAATGCCCTTTGCAAATATCCCAACTGCAGTATAACAATTCTTGCTTGGGACACGGGAGTACACTGGAGAGCCAGCAGCTGACACTCAAGTGCTTCATCCGTCACTATCCGCATTCCTGCAAAGAGGCACACAACAAGAACTGAATCCTAGTGTAAAACCACCAAATTCTACAGATTCTCAGCTGCAGGTGGGCATCACCAGCGAGGTAGCTGACAGCATCAGCCACGTAAAAATGGATAGATGGAACTTACTCTTTCAAGTTTAGGCTACACAGAGTTTACCTATGTGTCCTCTCCATGCCCACCCGAACAGCTGAATCAACTTTTTTATTCATTCCCTGGAGATGCCCATCACAAGATGTTAGTTCTGCCAACTGGGCTCTTAAATACAGACTCAGGAAGACACATCTCGAGGGCTGACATGATCTGGATCTGTCACTAAGCCTCCTAATTCCCTTTGAATTTCACTCCAGCTCAGGAAGCCTGCAGCTGGCTATAAACAGGAGCTCATGCCAAACAGAGCAGCCAACATTCATGCCTTGCACGGGATGGCTTCTACACTGGGGAAGAGCTGTACTGGAGGGCATCTGCAAAGTTCCAACTGAAAACAAATACAGGGGGAAGAAGGTTTTTGTTTTCTTTCTCTGCCCCCCCCCCCCTTTTTTTTTGGTGTCTCTGTTCCAAAAACAATGGTGTTAGGATGGAAAAAGAAGTGTTCAGCTTCAAAGGAAAATTAGTATCCTTGCTAGTAATCAACACAAAGCAGACAGCAACAATGAAGACTACTAGAGGTCAGTCAGTCAAGAAAAGCACTAACAATTAAACAAGCAGCAGCAGCAAAATTCGGATTCCTGCAGAAATGCAGGCCAGTGACCCCAGGTACAGGTGGCCCCTGTTTCAGCCCGGCTGGTCCAAGCTCAGCCTATTTACATCAGCCAGAGACTCTCTGAACAAGGCTTTCTGGTTCCTCTGATGGGCCCTTCATCATGCAGTTAAACGGGTTCAAGCCAGTTAAAGATATAAGATAAGCGAAGAACTCATTCATACTAAAAACAATACTGAACTGCCAGTGCCAACCCATAAAAACCCTACAGTTCGTAGTTGTGCATGTTGAAATAAATCTCTACTGTTGCCCCATTTTTTTGGCCTAGTACCTGACTATTAACGCCAGAGTGCTGTGGTTGTACAAGACAGCCACGTCCAGGGTAAATCCTACAGAATTAACTTTGGCAAGGTCAGTGACAGTCACAACTGGAACTTACAGCCAATTTTTTCCAGAGATCAGTTATCTAGACTTCACAACAAATGAGAGGAGAAGAGGAATGTCATTAGTGAAGTCAGTAGATAGCTGGCACGGATGCAACTTTGTGGAATTAAAGAAAAAAAAATATTCAATAATCAGGTCAAACATACAATACAAAAGCTGGGTTACAGAGTATGTACTCAGTCAGCCAGCTATAAAAAAAAAGTTCATCAGATAAATATATAAAGTTTCCTTTGATCTTCTCTTTTTTAAAAATTGGCTTTTAAAATAGATGTTTAAAAAGTACAGACATACATTAGGTTTGTGCCACTTCCTTTTTTGTTCTCTTAAATGACCTAGCAGATCTCAGTTAAGGTAACAGGTTCCTCCCTAGGAAATGTTATGATTTCTGAAATAACCACACACAGTGCAATATTCCCTTGAAAGCAGGAAAACAAAGATCTACAGCCACAGTCCTACTGCCAGTACTAATGTCTGCTAGCCCACAAATTCCAGGTAAAAAGTCATCTTTCTAATAATTTCGGAAACCCCAGATTAAGATTTCTATAATCAGTGTCAAACACTAATTGAGTGAGGAGGTCAACAGTCTCCAACACTGCTATTAAACTTGCTCTCTAGCGTAAGGGAAAAAGTAACACATAGTCTAGAGATCTGAAGAAGCAGTGTAATTAATCATTATTATCAAGTCCTAGGCAAAAGAGATCAAACATTACACTACCAAGAAGGACATAATCTGAGCCTCCTGAATATCACAAATGCAACCCGGGATACTGGCAAGCAAGGATGGAGGCTGGCTGCAACCACTGGGTGCCTGTGGCTGCGGGGCAAGGAGGGATGGAGCAGCATAAAAGAAAAACATGTGCATTAGATAAAGTAAGCCTCTATCCACAGAAAGGGCTATGAAAACGGATGTTTCCTACACCTTTAAAAAATGTTCAGAAGTACAAAGATGCACCTGCTTTGAAGTAAAGTCCTTTTCTGTGATGCACTCAAATTCTCCACACAAGAGCTAGATCAGAAACTCTTAACTCTGAAAGTGCCAAGTTTGTAAAGGAAATAACTTCACAAAACCAAAAAGCAAGTACTAGGACTTTTTGTTAAATACAAGCGCTCTGAAATATAAGGAAATTTCCAGTTGTAACAGGATTCCCACCTGTGATCAGGATGCTCACAACACTGCCTCAAATCACAACAGGAGCTTTAGAAGAGAACGACCTATTTGGCTTATTCGCCTGCTTTTCAAAAGGGAGATGGGCAAGTGAAACAACATGATTAATCCTGGGCTCCTTCCCTCCACATTCTTGACCACACAATGGTCTGGGCTGGAGCAAATACGCAGGAAGAACAGTGGCCCTGATGTGATGATAGCCTTCGCTGGCACAATAGAAAAGGGGTCAGGATGATTCATCCTTGACAGAGAAACAGCACTTTACTTTTTTGTTAACTCAATAACACGCCAAAACATAACATAAGGCTTTACTAAGTTCTTGGGTTGGAACATAAATGCGTGTATGTGACAGCCACCTGAAGCAGTCGAGACACTCTGTCCACCCAAAGGAGACCAAGAACAATGGCTGCACAGAGGGGGATGCACACCCCCAGAGTGTGAAGGGAAGAAGAGACCCTGTGAGGTCCAGTAATTAGAAAGATAAAAATATTTTTAAAATAAATAACAACAACAAAAAATTTTTTTAGAATCACTTCTACTTACATCCCCGTAGCCATTTCGGTTTCTTTGGGGTTTTACTTATAGAAGTCCACATAATTCAGGGCGAGACATTCTCCTCATTCCAGGTGCTCAGCAGCACCCTCTATGGTGCCAAAGGAAGCACCCATTCCCCTCTCTACATGGGCTTTGCAGTTATCATGACCAACACTGAAATGGTCTTGACCAAGGACATTTTTCTATAGGCTAGAACTGATGCTGGAACTCATCCACACTACTGAGCCATGCTATGAGATGAGTCCTGAATAAGGGAAAAAAAAAAACCCTAACCAATTTCTGTTAAAGTCTTCCCCTGAATTCAACTTTTGTTGCTAACGATAAAGCTTTCATTCAGAGCTTGTCTATCATAAGAACAACAAGATGGGAAATACTGCTATAACTACAGCACCTACTCTGTCAGCTGACTACCAAGCTAACGGACAACACGCAAACTCCCCATGAGGAGGAAATAGAAATTAAAAAAAATGAAGTCTCGTTAAAGACTATGTGTTTATTTGAGGCAATTACATTACACTGTCCAAAAGAGTGGCCTCCACCCTGATTGTGCATCCCAACAGTAAAAAAAAGTTTTGACCACGCACCCACAATATACGTATATTTCTTTACAAATTATATACATGTATTACTAAAGTTCTAGTATTCTCTTCCTGCACCCTAAGGGATCACCTTGCACACTCAATTTTGGAGACCATTGGTCTAGCAGATTTATTCAAGAGATTCCAAAAGATACCACATACTAAGATGAAAATGTATCTAACAAGGCACCCCTTTTCTAGAGGCATATCAGTTTCTCCACAGCATCTGCATAGAAACACTGATCCTACAAATATTTTTCCCAGGACTCACCAACAGGCAAAGACAATGTCCTCAAAATCACCAAAACGAGAGAATATTCATCTCTCTCCTCTGCAATACTGCCTAAACATCTGGATAACCGAGTTCCTATAGGACCTATACCCAGGTTCTCCCCAAACCACGGGTTCCTGGGTTTTGACTCCCAGCAATGCTACACTCAAACTAAAATACTGGACCAAAGTTCTTCCAGCAAAGGGACAGTACCCATAAGCTAGCCACTGCTCTCTAGCCAAAAAAAAAACCCCCAAACAACCAACCAAACAAAAACACAACATGTACGCAGCGTCCATGTTTGAAGTGCTGTATCATTGTATTTGCGGTTTTTAGGAAAAACAAAATCCTCACGTAGCTCTTTTTTCCTGGGGTTACAGTTGATGATTCTGTTTTCAAATTGCATGTTCCTTTCACATAGGATTTCACTAGCTACGGCTGTACTACACAATTTCTCACTGAACCATATAATTAGGTTACATTTTTAGCTGACTACATAAATTGACCTTCAGATGTAACAACTGCATGTGCAGACTGACATTCTGGACATGCACAACTGGTCTTGGCCATATCCTGCTTCAATTGAAACAAACGGCAAAGCTTCCTTTCACTCAACAACTGAAAACGCTCTTTTTATAGAAGCAAGCACAGAAACCGCAGTCAAAGAACAATAAACTAACAATCCTAGGTAAATACATTTAATGAAACAGAAGCAAATTTAGTGAAAACTGCTAGTAAATGGCAATTGATGGCCCTGGGACAAGTGCCCGACCATTACAGAGAACTGTGTCTGTACAGTTAATGCAAAGAGGATAGACCACAATACAGGGTTCATCTAAGGTTTTTATGTCTGTATCAGTGTTTACAATTCATTTTCATAACTAGTTTGCTTCATGAGAATAAAAGGTTGTTATAATTCTTTGTCTCAGACTTATTCCTACTTGAAATTAACAGTGTTTCGAAGACATAATGATGCCTTTCAAATTCTTCAGCTGGAGAACAGACAGAGATGACCCTTTTGGAGGAAACGAACTCTCAGATACAGAGAGTTCAACTATGAGACTGTTCAAGTTTGAACTAGGACTTTTTTCTTTTAAGTCATTATTACAGATATTTGCAAGTCAAATCATCTAATAGCAGCCTCTCCATAATAAACAGCCCCCACTCAAGGATTTACTACCTATGGCATACTGTAAGTCTGTTCCTGCTTCCACGGACCAGCTGATCTTCTGAGTTCTAATAACAGCCAGAAAAGTGTTAAGGTCACTTCACTGAAGCATTTATTAGACTTACACAAGAAACAATTCATTCACAGTTTGATGAATGTTTCTCTGTGGCCTGTATTCTTCTTCGCAAGAGTTTGAAAAGGTTATTCTTGGTATCTTAAATGAGTAAAGACATCTGTTCTTAAACACTTTCTAAAACCAGACTGAGATAAAATGACTGTAAGTACCACATAAATCTGAAATTCCTGTCCCAGGTCTCTGCAATATTGAAGTGATAAATCCTATTGTGTTCTGGACTTCTAAGGTACATAAGATTTTTTTTTTTTTCCCTGCTTCATGACAGACCAGCATAGACTTTTGAGTCCCTCCACTCCATTTGTCAATTTATTTGCCACCTCCACCCCTGTCATCTAGGCATGGTATCGCAGCAGTTGTTCTGCTCTCTGGATTTATCGGGATTTCAAGGCAAGAACAAGGCACGAGGAGGGTATGGCCTTTCTAAAATAAACCCAGAAAAGGGAAAATCTCAAAGTGTGGCAGGCTCAGCAGCTCCTGTAGTGCTGCATAGCCATCTTCTTCTCATAACAGCCTTGAAGAGGCTTGGAGAATGATCCCTAGATCTTCCTCTGACCAATGTTGTCATCTTATGCTTGCTCCTCCAACATCTTGTTAATCATTACCATGAAGCTAACATGCTTGACATTGAGACACTCGCTTATACTCCAGAAGGTCCTTTTGGTTGGGTAGGGTTTTTTTTGTTTGTTGGGTTGTTTTTTTTTTTTTTTGTTTTTGGTTTTTTTTGGGGGGGGGGGTTGGGGGTTTTTGTTTGTTTTTTTTTATAAGACTTGATTCTTAAGGCTGTACAACAATACTTCTTTCTTCACTTCATACTTAGGTTGTGGTCAAGTCCTCTGTTTTCTCCCTTCACAGGCTGTAGATCAGGCCTTTTCTTTCTCATCCATTTTCCAATTGTTCTGCCTTTCCTTCCTCTTCTCTTTTGGTTTTTCTTACAACTCTTGTCTATGTGAGTGAATATGACGATGCAAAGCCTCTCCTCTGAAACAGCACAGCTCACAACTGTACACCTAAACCTCCCCTCCACCCCTGCTACCTCACGTCAGGACAGCTGTATCCACACTGCCTACTGGGAACAACCCCTAGCCCGTGCACAGCCCCAAACTGCACCAAGGCATTGCTTAAGAGCACCAGACAGCATGGCCCAAACCTCTCAGACAGTCTGAACAACTGTGGCATTGGGCTTGGAACCCGTGTCATGGCACCGCGCCACTCAGCAGCACGAACTGCCTACAGCAAGAGCCTTGTGCCTGCAAGGCATCGCTGCCGACTCGGTTGTGCCAGTCACCAGGCTGCCTCCCCGCTTGTGTGCATCACCTTCAAGTTATTTTAACGCATACCACATGGCTCTGCATCCACTTGCTTCCTCCTCTTCTCTCCCTGGCTCTTTAATGACCGTAAACCCAGTTCTCCTCCTCCATCCATCCTGCCTTGCAGGCTTGCAATAGCATTAACAAACTTAAGTTTTTAGCATCTCACCTCAGTCAGATCATTTCTAATTTTGCTCATATAGCTCTGCATCATACTGCTCCTCTGAGTCTTCTTGCTTTTGCCATCTCATCACACATCTGTTGCCAGGCGAACTGCTTAACTTGTGCATCACAACTTGAAGGACGACATCTCCACCCTCAAAAGCAAGGTGGGCTAACCAGATGCAACTGCTTTGCAGCAAGCCCAACCTCTCCTTTCAGCTGGCGCAGCACCTGCAGACCCCAACAGAGGAAGCCTTCAGGGACGAACCAGTTCATTTGCTGCTAAGAATAACAGATTGCAATGCTCTGAAACATACTTTTCCAGCACAGAGTGAACAAAAACAGTGATTAGCAAATCAATCCAGCCATCACTGGCCATCAACCCAGCT
Organism: Burhinus oedicnemus; assembly: GCA_008921705.1. Lineage (NCBI taxonomy): Eukaryota > Metazoa > Chordata > Aves > Charadriiformes > Burhinidae > Burhinus > Burhinus oedicnemus. The sequence goes on from VFFE01008330.1 coordinate 639,210, forward strand.
TGTGGATCACCCCCACATAACAGCTGCTTGCTATGCTTGACGGCACCTTTCTGTCAGCCACCACCACCGCTCATGGCCATCACATTCCTTCCCACAGACACCACCCAAGCTTCAGAGACTACTGACCAAAGCAAGGCTTCTATGAGCCACTCCATTTACCTCCTCCATCTGCAGCTGCCTGGCTTTCTCTTCATTACTTACACCTACATATATTACTTGTTATTATCAACTCTTTGTCTTCATTCTATATGAGGAGAACCACAGCTCATTTCTCCTAGGAAACTTTTTTTTGCCCTTCTTCCTGTTGGCGTGTGTACTGTGTCCGACAGCCCTGGTCAGAGCTCTTACTCCAGCTGAACGGGGGACTGGAACCACATTTGGAGCTGGGTCTGGCTCCCCTGTGGATTCTGAAGCATCATTTCAAAACACATCTCCGCTCTAACACAAAATACCAGGTTAGCTGGACGTGCAGCAGAAAGAAAGGAGAATACTTCCCAGCATGAGTTTGTTTTTATAATCTAGCCTCCAACCCTAAAGTCTACCAGGTGATTACTACAGTGCTTGGCTCCCACGGGCTAACGCAGCCTCCAGGCGTACGGAGGGACCACGCAGGCACCCAGCCATCGCAGCCACGCAACCCGGGGAGCCTGGAGGGGGGGATCTGCCCTTTCAGGCCACACTTCTCATCATCTCCTCTCACTCCCACTGGGCCTGCTATGTTCCTTACTACAACCACAGCGCTAGTCTCACCTATGAACCTTTCCTGGTCTCTGGCACCAGCCATTAAGACTTTAGACATGTTTTGGTGTTTTGCCTCAAATGAGCTTTTCCTCTCACCTGTTCCCTGACGAAGCACGACCAGGACATGACACCTGGGCTGGCTAGGGCCTTCCACCTTCTCCACCTCCCAGGAGAAACCCTCACATTCACATCAGGGTAGCATTTAATTCAGCAGTAAGGACAAAGCATTGAGAAGGAAAACCCCAGTACACAACAGCACAGCCCCCACACAGGCTTACCTTACCTGGAGGGTTTGCAGCCCCCAATGGCCACAAGTCAGTCTTCAGCCACCAACAGCTACAAGGGTGCCATCTGTCACCCAAGTCCTCCCAAACACCTCCCAGCACCACTTCCCTTACACCGTCCTTTCCAAGTCTGTTGTGCCTCTTCTGGTCACAACACGAAAGACTATTTCTACCACTTTTACTGAAATGAAGTAAGTCCAAGGACAAAACAAAAAGGGTGGACTTCCAACGTTCTAAAGACGACCCTGATTAGCCCTCAGCAACTTAACACACCCCGTGTTCACACACCAAATGGCAGGCTGTGCTACCACACTGTAATTTAGCACCACCTCGACAACAAGGAAGGTCCCTAAAGAGCAAGAAGAGCCTCACGTGAGCCAGGCCAGTGACACCAGTACAGAACAATTAACATTACACTCCTGTATAGCTTTGAGACTTTAATATTAGGCCACATACATCCTTTTCCAAATTAACAATTAAACACTCACTTCATAATAGCAACCCATTAGGAAAAAAACCCAACCAACCAAACAAAACACTGAGGATTAATGTACAATGACTAGAACAGATGCTACCACATGTGCGAAACACTTTTTCCTGTGCTGATTTTTCAGGTAATACAGGTATAAAATACTTATTCCCAGGTTTCCCCATCTTAGTAAAATTTTTACTTGCAGGGATCAAAGTGTAAATACATATACAGAGAATTCTTTTCTCCTATTTGAAAGTCAAACTACCTTTACACCAGACTAACGATATACACATAGGAGAAATTCATTATTTCAGAACCTCCGCCTCCAATTCATATATATTCCCAAAGACTTATTTTCTCAAACAGCTTAATCCAAAGGGAAGGCACTTACTGACTTCAACAGAAGTAGAATTAAACCTTAAGGTAACAACTCATATGAACAATCGATATTTCATCTGGATTGCAAGCTGAGATACCTCAGCAATTTACCACAAAAAAAAGGCTAGTCCCTCAACCCCCGAAAAGTCATATCTCCGATCTTTTATGTAGACGCAAAGAATAGCAAGATAATATAGAAGAAGCTCACCAGCATCTTTGCCTTTGATCGTACACCAACTCAATTCCACTCGTGTAAGTGAATTTTTAAAGAGGCAACATTAGACTTGTGGCTTTTCTGAAATTCAGAGATGCCATGAATGTCAAATCTGCTGAAGGAGATCAGATTTAACCTAACATCCCTGATGTCCAGACTTTGAAGGAAGTCTGGCAGCATTAAACTTTCAAATCCTTACTACTATGTTGTATTAGAAGATGGATGTCAACACCTTTGGTAAATTTTGATAAGACGACTAGCACAGACAGTATGGATTTTTACTGCTTTTTTTGTTAGCTTGTTTTCAAAATCTAAAGGTGCTCAGTGCTGCATGGGACATTTGGTTTCGGGACCAACTGAAACATCACTGTTCAAAACCATCTACAAGGCCCACCAGAAATAAGTACTACAACTATGCCCTTGTTTGAGGTAAAACAGAACCAATTTTCTGTTCAGTAATTTTACTTTGCAGCTAAGCCTCTTTTAACTAACTGAACTCTCTGAAATTAATGGCACATTTTTAAGACTGTAGTTCAATTCCGGAGTGATAAAACCTGATTGTTTATAATTTATGCCAAGGAACGGTATGCAGAGAAGCTCTTGCTTATACTTACTGCTGTAACACCCAAGGCCAGACAACTTTGTTACTTGCCCCGTTGGAGGGTCGGAAGCAGAAAAGTGTAGAGGGGTCACACCCGCAGGGAGGAGCGGACAGAACAGGTGACCCAAAACTGACCAACAGGGTATTCCATCCCATCTGCCTCATGCTCAGTATAAAGCTGAGGGATCAAAGGGTCAGCTCTTTCTTCAATGGACAGCGTCCAAGGACTCTATCTGTTCGTATGCCTTTGATCCCGATCCCTGCATTCCTGAATCCAGATCCAGAATGCAGTTCCCCTCTGTCACTGAGTCCAGTCTGGGCCTTTCCTAGTGCCTGATGGTGACTTCCTGATTGTCATCCTGGGAGCTCGATACTGGTTTTGTATATATTTCATTATTTTCTTTTTATTATTTTATTATTATTTTCATTAAAGTAGTTCAGTTTCTTTTTTAAATTCTTAAGTCTCTTTTCTCTCTCATCTTTCTCTCCCTCCTCTGAAGGGGAGAGAAGTAAAAGAGAGCATCTGTCATTCATTTCAGTGGCCAGTCCATGACAAACTAAAAAGAAACAACACCCTTAGCAGAACTGTTTAGGCTTCTAGTTAGCTGATGTCCGAGTTCAGAACTAAATGCTCCAAACAGCATTTTGGAACATAAAGTATTTTAACAGAAGTAATTATAAGCAATTATCACTAACTTTTTACATCAGTGTTTCCCCCCGCCCCTTTTATTTTTATAACTTCATTTCTAAGTGTTTTATCAGGAAGAGAAGGGAGATAGCAAATCTCTGCATTTTCTTAACACCATAAAACAAACTGGGACACAAAATGGGTACTCTTTCCTCCTTATCGTGTAGCATATAAAGCATCTTTTCACTTAGAACTGCTAAAGTCCTATAATCAATATCTTTAAATGCACAGCCTAGCAAGTTATAAAAAGAATTCCATTAAGAATAGATTATGCTTCAACATAATGCTAAAAAACCTTACTTCTGATATGTTTTATTTCTGCTCTGTGATATCAACTGACCCTTGCTTTAACACATCAATAATTAGGAACCAGGGATTGATGCTCCCATGAAGGTCAGTAAATGGCTTCATTGTCTTCTCTGCATTTCAGAAGACTGGAATGACAGCAGCAGAGCTAATGAAACTTCGTTTCTCACATCCTTACGCCTCTTGAAGCACAGTAATGTCATACCTGTCTCTGTCCCAGCTATCACCACAGCCCCTGTGTTCTCTCCTTCTCTTATGAAACAGCACTTGATCTTCCAGCTCCTTCTGCACATCCTTCCTTGCAGGGGAAGAGGCAGCTTGTGTTATGCTCAATTCCCAGCTAAGCCTGTGCTGACTCACTGGCCAATATGCCCAACTTGACTGACAATCAGGCCTGCCCAAAGACAACAGATTAAATCAAGGTATTTTCAAGAAGTCTGTGAGCATTCAACTCAAGAACCCTGCTCCTTGGACAAGTTTGGCTGAAATTTTCCTTTACAGAACTTCAAGCCATGAATCAAATCCTTCAAATCATTGAGCTTCATCTTGCCAATAAAGTCATGTGGGGCTTTTCTGTTTGTTTTGTAATACCAGTTTCATTTTAATACAGAATTTGAAACAGGCAAAGGATACTACACTTGGATCTTTCCACCCATTTATGGTATTTCCAACCCCAATTATCTAGAGTAAGATAACGGGAAGAAAGACTAGTGATGAAAACACTAGTCTTTGCAATGACAGCACAAAGGTAAGACTAAGCAGAGCAAGCAAGTTAAAATGTTAGCCCTGCAAGCCAGATGTCCTCAAAGGTCTCTCTCTGTCCTCATGTCCTGGTTTGAGGTAAAACAGGACCAGTTTTGTTCAGTAACTTCACTTTTTAGCTCAGCCTCTCCTCACTGTTGAAATTAACAGCATGTTGTGCAGAAACTGTTTGCTCTCAGAGTGATCAGACCCATGTTTATAGTTGATGCCAAGGAACGGTATGCAGAGAAGCTCTTGCTTGTACTTATTGCTATAACAACCAAGGCCAGACAACTTTGTTACTTGCCCCATTGGAGGGTCAGAAGCGGAAAAGCATAGAGGGGTCACACCTGTGGGGAGGAGTGGACAGGACAGTTGACCCAAAACTGACCAACAGGGTATTCCATCCCATCTGCCTCATGCTCAGTATAAAAGCTGAGGGATCAAAGGGTCAGCTCTTTCTTCAACGGCCGGTGTCCAAGGAGGACTCTTTCTGTTTGTCTGCCTTTGATCCCCATCCTGAATCCAGATCTGGAATGCAGTTCCCTTCCATCACTGAGTCCAGTCTGGGACTTCCCCAGTGCCTGCTGGTGACGTGATTGTCATCCTGGGAGCTTGCTACAGTTTTGTATATATTTCATTATTTTTCTTTTTATTATTTTATTATTAATACTTCATTAAAGTAGTTTAGTTCCTTCTAAAGCCTTAAGTATCTCTCTCTCCTGCCTCCCTTCGAAGCAGAGCAGGAGAGAGAGGGCATCTGTTGTTCCACCTGATGGGGACAATCTGGCCCAAACCATGACACCTCAGCACATGTGAGGTCTCCAAATAGATGACTTGCGTGCACTGCCATATTTTGATGGAAGCTTATTCTAAAACATGCATGTATCTATATGTATACACACACATACAGATATTCACACACAGAGATATACTTTATATATCTATAAATATATAGTTATACTTACACATATATATTTCAGGAATACACAAAGACCCAGAGATCCCTACACATTGTTTCTCACAGGGGATCATCGCTTCCTTTATACATGAAATTTAGCAGGCTTTTATTTTCATTGCTCATGTTACTAGATGACATATACACATTAAACTAAAACAAGGAACAGGAAATTCTATTAATACAGTCACCTCACAATTAAGTATTTATGTAGATACTGCAGAAAGCTTGTAGATATTTTATAACTCCTTGGGGGCTGAATAAAATGAAATCAAAGGGAGAAGGAAATGTGGTGACGCAAATGCTTGCCTTTAATTAATCAGAATTAATCAAAATACAAGTCAGTGTTCTTCTAGCAGTTGAAGCAGCACCAGGGTAAACCTGAAGATACAGTAAATAACCCAGCAGAAATACACATGCTCCAAGTGCAGGCACTGCCTAATTAAAATGGTTTTTTTCAAGACTGTAAACTGCCAAAGATACGCTTTTACAGAATACTTTCGGGTATTTTGCAGACCAGTTTTGAGAAACTATCTTCAAGAAGCACGTTTAAATCTCAGCCTTGATAGTCTGAAACTGTGGGCTGCTGCTCCTCTGAAGTGGGAAGGCTGCCACTTTGCAAGTGGCAACGCTGCAAGCATCACTGCCACCACATCGCTCCCCAGCTGCTTCTCCAGGGCTGTTCTACAGCTCAGGCTTTTACAACTCTGCCACCAGGTACAAGGACTACCTAGCACACCTATTTTGTATACATGCACACAGCATTTGGGGGTTCAGCCACTGCTCAACTAATTGGCTACCTGCTTAATTACAAACCCATCTGAGACAATCTTTTCTAAAGGGGTGAAAGTGCAGAACCTCTCCATCGCCACTAATAAGGCTGATACAATCTCTAATCAGAGCAGTGTAAGCAACGCTGAGTAGTTGTACCTGCAAGACTTTAGCCAAGTGCTATAACCAATATAGCCAATTGCTATGTTACAGCTTTATTTATTAATATGTATTCTAAAAAGTATATTTACAGAAAGTTCTGAAGCCAGAAGAGAGAAGCCCATTATCTAGTCAGACCTCTAATCTACCACAGAACCTCATATATGATTGAAATATCTCAGGATCAACATCAGTCATTTGTGTTTGTAGAAACATTTGGTGTCTCTGGAGTATTCACTTTTCAAGTTAGGACTGCAACATAGGAGCTTCACCCATTTCCCTGACAGCACCCTGAATTACCTACCACCCCACAGAAGATTTGTGCTTCATTTCTCATTTGAATTAACAGTTTTAGCTTCCAGGCCTCAGTTCTTTTTCTGCCTTTTCTCCATTAGATAAGAGTCCCTTCATAACACGTTTTTCCCATAAATTTCTTCATAACTCTAATCAGCTCATTTCTCAACCTTTTTTTGGTCAACTGGTTAGATTACATCCAAGTCCCCTGCTGTAAGGCACCTTCTCCATCTTCGGAATAACTTCCACAGTCCTCCTCTTCACCCTGCAGCTCTTCCAACATCCTTTAAAGGATGCTGACACCAGAACATTGCCCAGTGCCCCCCACAATGGGATATGTAAAGGCAAAACCTTATGCACCCTACAGTTCTGGGGCATGTTACGGATGCAACAAAGCGATACGGCCAGGCTGCCTGTAAAGCACAGAGTGTCTTTTCATTGACATCCCAATCCTAAAAGCAGAGCCCAACCTATCAAAACCCCAAAGCCTTCATCTCTGCCCACTTACGCCAGGCAGTGATTCATCTCTAAAACCTTTTGCATTGTCTCCTCTTTTGCTCTCTCCTCTTTCGGAGCACACCAGCTTGATACCAAAATACAGTATTAAGCACTGTGTCTGTACTCTGCAACCTAGAAATTTCAAATTGTGAAAGAAACCCTATAAACCAAGTCTGTGTTATTTTAATAGACTTCCCTTGCTAGCTGCAGTCTCTGCAGATTTATAAACCAATTTGGCAGCAACTCCAGTGACAGCATTGCTACACAACAATAATTACCAAAGCAGGAAATGCTCAATAATACGGAAATAATTCACTGTCGTTACAGATGCATATCTTTCATGTGAAGATAGAGATGTTTCTTTTTACCCTTTTCTTAAAATACCAAACAGAAAACCAAGAAACCTTCACCCCAGAAAGAACTGCATGAAACTCTCCGCACAGTACTCCCCACTGCTGGCAAACACCACCAGGGAGTCAGGGCCCTCAAAGCACCCTTTGGGAGCAGCTATCAGACTTGTCCAGGCATTTAATCCTGGAATAAAGGGCAATTCTGCAAAGTAGATACCTTGCCTATAGGGACAAAAGAGATACAAGGGGCAAATTCAGCCCTAAAACAAAGCAGCAGCAATGCTCTTGCATTAGCAACAGCGATGCTCTCACAACACCACAGGGTTTTATTTTTATTTTTTAAGCAGAGCATTTGGGATATTGCAGCCTTCATATAAAATGATCACTCAACGACTCAATTATCACAACCACTTAAGGGAGTTCTATAGTTCATACAGCATTTTTAATCACTTAGTATAAGAAAGGCCCAAATTTGATCTAAGAAGTGACAATTTGACAAGATCTCCTAAGAAACAAGACTTCAAGCAATGAATCTTTATTAAAGCTTTCTCATCTGCAAGAACAGTGCAGAAATCAAAATACATAATAAGGAGTTTTACCAGGCCCAAACCACGGAGGCCATGGAAGATGATACAGTGTTTGTCTGTAGCAGGAAAGTCATAATGTGTCTCTATTTAGAATATGCATGTGCGCCTATTTGCTCTAGATGCATGTATAATCAGCCCTAGTATAAATTAGAAAACATATGAAGGATTAAACATCAATTGCCTGTCCTCCTACACTTCCCATCCCTCTGCCAGGTCCTGAGAAAAACAGAAGGCACGGTAGCAATGGTTGGAAACAGACTCTGAAATTGGAATAAAAGAGGAAAAATACCCATTTTCTTTTTGTAGCAGAAGCAGAACCTGTAAGAACCCCATTAGTGTTTCACGCTCAACAAATACCACCATATTCTGAAATTAGAAAATTCTGATGGTTTTAATAGGATCTTAAAGATGCAGCATAAATAAGGATCATTAAAATTTGGAGCTATGACAATTACATTTCACAATGGAAGTTACAGTATTATGCAAAGAATTGTTTTAATATTACTCAAGCATCCCACATACTATAACTATTTCTGGGCAACTAGGAGAATTTCACAAAATCTCAAAGTGTAATCTTTTGCTAGCTTCACCATCTGGGAGTGCACAGACAGCACTTAATCCTACTGGCTTTTTTCCAAGAGACTTACGGTAAGTCTGTGGTATGCCTGTCTTTTAACAATCAAATGAGGGGTGTATTTCATTTTTGATTGTGGCTTAAAATAGCCCACTATCAAAATAATATTAGGGAGACCAAGTCTCCCCAGAGCAATAACATCTTTTACGAGACTATCTGACTGAGCTGAAAACTTTGTGGATACATGGATGAAAACACTCAGCAAACTTCTTAAAAAATGAACAAATTCAGAAAACTTCAAACTAAGTGCAGAGAAATCCTAAAGAAACAAGTTGCTGGTAGAACATGGGGCATGCCATAGGACAAGAAGGGCACTAGCTGGTAGGACAATGGGAGAAAGGGCACACTAGGAATGAGAGGGGCGAAGGAGGTGAGCAGGGCATAATTACAAGCTAAGCCATAAAGCTATTATACGTACCTAGGGATATCCCTACCATTATGCATATGTGTATCTCTACCATTACCCATTATGCATATCCAGGAGTGCTACAAGTAGTTTGATATCCCAGGTTCATCTTCGTAAAGCTTTTTGTTTGTTTCGTTCTGGATTTTTGGGGGGTTTGTTTTAAAATAACTCAGAAGGATCAAGGCCAGGAAGATGATGGGAACACACAAAAGATGTTTCCTGCTGAAAACAGTGTTCCAACCCTTCACTGACTGTCTGCAGGAAAGTATCTGGGTGTAGAGTCACCCACAGTGGACAGAGTCTACTGTATTCAAAGCATATGTAGGTTTCAGGAATTCCTGCAGCTCTGTCCTCTGAAGCATTTATTACAAACACGTGCTATTCTGGCACAGCTTGGCTTCCATTGGGTTTGCTGGTTGGTAAGGCTGATGGCTATTCCGAAGGCTCAAGAAGTGAGGGCAGAAATAGACTGTGGGTTGAGGATAATGAAAAAATTTCTTTCAAGTTTTGGTCTTTCAGTTCTAGCTGTAAAATACACACTAGTCTATCATGGTCACAGAATAGAATGGTAAATAAAGGGATAAACAATTAATTAGAATTTTTGTTCCCAATGTTTTAGGAGACATGGGCACAGCTTGTCCAGAGAAACAACAAAGAGTGTTCTTTAGATGAAACAGGGCCCTCCCTGGAGTGCTATGTTGGCACCTCAGTTGCACATAACACTTTGCTGGTGTGTTTCAGATACCTGGTCATTTTGGAGATAAGGGTTTCTTGGTATTTGGGCTGGAGCTCAGAAGTTTGGCAAGGTCTGAGCAACCAAAGTGTGATGACAACTTTCTTGTGCCCTAACACTCCACAGATCAAATGGACAACACTGCCACACTGGACATCACAGACTGCAAGCTGGCAGAGGAAAATAGTATTGGCTCTCTTTAGCCATAAGTCTTCTGTTCCATGCTGATTTGCCACACAATTAATGTAAAGGATCAATGATCAAAGAGAAACATAACTCACAAAATATATCTGTCACACTGCAAGATTAGTCCAGCTGAAAAGTAGAGCAACATGGCTTTTTTTTATCTCAAACAGTACTCAAGTAAAGAGCGGCAGCACTCTTAGATAAGGATATAATTAGAAGTTTTCCATTTCATTCAACTGTTGCAAACAAACAGCAGGGGATTTCAAATGAGCAATTTGATGGGAAAGGCCAAAGGAAAGTAATAGGCAAAAGACAACAAAACACTTTCAAGGATACAACTGCCTCCCAGTATGGCAGCCTGCTGGGCACACTGAATAAGGGAAGGCTTTGTTTCAGAGAAAGGTTGTGAGTATGTTTTCTTTAAAAACCTGTCTAAAATGGCTTTCCTGAAAACATCATCTAATAGGTCATTGCCAACACATACAGATGAAACCTATACTCTCAGCTGTGGTACACATTCCGCAGCTGCTAATACCAGGTAAGGCAGCTGCTCACGCACGAAGCCTCTATTTGTAATGGGGCAACACTGCTAACGGTCCTAGACCTCAATGAGTTGTCAAATTCTTATTTTCAGATTTCTAGACCAGATTCCTATTCAGAGCTGATCATCTGGAAACGTATTTTCCTAAGTACCTTGTCAGACTGGTGGCCATATTTCACTCTTCTGTAATATGAACTGCACCCATGAAACACGGAGGACGAGACGGAGAGATGTTAGCTTTGTAGTCACATCACCCCTTCATGCTGGAAGGAGATATGAAGACCTCCTACACACTGCATGGAGAGACTGTGAGAAGCCAATGCTTTCCACAGTGATTCCTTCTTCCCATAAGCTGCTGACCACCACAGACAGGTCTAGCCCCCCACTCCATGGCCATGCTACCACTGGCTCCCTTGTCCACCAACATTAACACTGCTGCTGCAAAATGGAAGCTTTTGTAGCTCTGTATCTCCCATTGCTGCAGGGCAGCAGAGCACCAGGTGAACAGACACAAGAAATAGGGACGAACTTTCCTAAAACCCATCCAAAGCTCATCAAGTCCTGTGCAAAGGGTACACACCACTTACACAGCTACCTGGAAGTGTATTAGAATCACAGAATCATAGAATTGTTTAGGTTGGAAAAGACCTTTAAGATCATCAAGTCCAACCATTAACTTAGCACTGCCAAGTCCACCACTAAACCGTGTCCCTAAGCTCCACATCTACACATCTTTTAAATACCTCCAGGGATGTTGATTCAACCACTTCCCTGGGCAGCCTGTTCCAATGTTTGATAACCCTTTCAGTGAAGAAATTTTTCCTAATATCCAGTCTGAATCTCCCCTGGCACAACTTCAGGCCATTTCCTCTCATCCCATCACTTCTCACTTGGCAGAAAAGCCTGACCCCCACCTCCCTACAAGCTCCTTTCAGGTAGTTGTGGAGAGTGATAAGGTCTCCCCTCAGCCTCACTGTCTCCAGGCTAAGCAACCCCAGTTCCCTCAGCCACTCCTCATAAGACTTGTGCTCTAGACCCTTCACCAGCTTCATTGCCTTTCTTTGGACACACTCCAGCACTTCAATGTCTGTCTTGTAGTGAGGGGCCCAAAACTGAACACAGTATTTGAGGTGGAGCCTCACCAGTGCTGTGGGACAATCACTTCCCTAGTCCTGCTGGCCACACTGTTTCTGATATGAGCCAGGATGCTATTATTTCTTACATCTCAGGTATTCAGATTTCACACTGTTTCCTAAAACAACAAGTTGGAACTCTTCCACCTTGACTTTTGAGTCTCTAATCACATTTCCTCTCATATCCCCATAGATTTACATTTTACATAGCTAAACTCACACAGCTTACCAGGTTTACTTTCTATTTGATTTACAACTGAGTTTGCTGAAGAATATTGTGTAAGCTTTTATCTGCAGATATGCATAATGCCTGTTTCACTGTTTCAGACGTAGGAGAGTAATAGCTCATGGAGATGTTCCAGCAGCAGCATTCCCAAACAAGCTTACTTTGTGCCTGCTATATGAAAACCCCCATCTCTGTCTACACATTCACAAACATCCTTTTAATTTTGGTTTAGATAAGCTCTCCTGCAAAATGCTAAGTTAGCTCTGTACGTGAGTTACGCCCCTCACTATGCTGCGTGACACACTACTGCGAGCACCAGGTGCTTTTGTACTGCAAGTGGCTTTCTCTGCGCTGAGAACAAATCCTGCCTGTTCCACATTGCTTGCAAGTATGACTGACTGTAGATATTTTAGTTCCTTCAGGTCTTGTTAAAACCCTCACATGGGAAACAATTTCCAAACTCCATTCTTATTTTCAAAGTCAAGACCACCTTGACATTCCTCCAGATTGAGCTATTTGTTCAATGAAATCTTTATGACTAATCCATTTGCTACTCACGGATCTTTTGTGCCTTGTAACCTGCCTGCAACAATGCTCAACTCTTTACTGTAGCAGTATGTTCACTTGATTTTTGTGAAGTCTCTTCCAAATGGTACTCCTGCAATGCTGGGGAAGGCGGTACAGAGCCCTACAGCTCCATGATGCTTCTGGAGGGCTGGGAATCTCAACAGGAGATCCAGAAAGAGCAGAAAAAACAGATAGGTATCTGGATATATTTCTTCTGCCTCTTCATTTCAGGAATGTGGGCTAAAATATTACACAAGAACTGAAAGATGAGGAATGAGATGTTACATGACACCAGTGGCCAGTCATAACTATTTCTCTTCTTGGTGAGGTAGCCTTCCTCAGTTCTTAGCTGAGGAAAAGCTCTTACTTTGCAATACCATAAAATAAGCACATCCATCATTGAACAAAAAAAGTTGCTTTGTGCAGGACTTCAATATGGACTCCTAAAATGAAAACGCTCCCCACCCTTAAAAGAGCTTTCCTTTTAAAAGGAAATTTCTTCCCATGCAGAAAATCTACACATCACTTTTTGGTATAGTTTGTGCTGCCACTTTCAATTCCTATTGCGCTCTCCATGGAAGGGCCTTCTCCCACATTTTGGTATTTTCTCTGTGTACTGGTTTTGGCTGGGTTAGAGTTAAATTTCTTCACACTAGCTAGCATAGGACTATGTTTTGGATTTGTGCTGAAAACAGTGTTGATAACACAGGGATGTTTTAGTTACTGTTGAGCACTGCTTACATACAGTCAAGGCCTTTTCAGCTTCTCACAGGCCACCAGCAAGTAGGCTGGGACGCACAAGAAGCTGGGAGGGGACACCGCCGGAACAGCTGACCTCATCTGACCAAAGGGCTATCCCATACCATGTGATGTCATGCTCAGCATATAAAGCTGGGGGAAGGGGAAGGAAGGGGGGAATGTTTGCAGTGATGGCGGGTCGTCTTCCCAAGTAACCGTTACGCGTGATGGAGCCCTGCTTTCCTGCAGATGGCTGAACACCTGCCTGCCGATGGGAAGCAGTGAATTAATTCCTTGTTTTGCTTTGCTTATGTGCATGGCTTTTGCCTTACCTATTAAACTGTCTTTATGTCAGCCCACGAGTTTTCTCACTTTAACCCTTCTGATTCTCTCCTCCATCCCCAAGGGGTGGGAGTAAGCAAGTGGCTGTGTGGTGCTTAGCTGCCAGCTGGGGTTAAACTACAACACTCTGGATTGATTATCATTCTAAACAACAAAAAAACCACTTTTGGAAGAATTTTCTTAGCAGCTCAGTTTGTGCCCCACTAATTTCACCGCTTTCTGCTGCAGAGGTAAGTCCAGGTATTCCAGGTGGAAGTGTGAGAAATACCAAGTTAATTCAGGAACGAGCGCAACCATAGCAGAGCAATCCCCTTAATGCCCAGCAGAGTCGTCTGTCATGCAGCAATGCATGAGTAGTTGTATCTTCTCTATTTTAAAGAAAAAGGAAAAAAAAAGTCCAGGTTTTCATGACATCTATCTCCAACTTTATTTGAAAAACCTTTAGATCCAAGGTCTCAGAGCATCCTGAAACAGAAGACCCGGACCTACCAAAGAAGCCTTTCACAACTGTACGTCCTCAAGCAATTAATTCTGCCCATATACTCTAAGTTACATGTGGAAGCATTATATTTTATCACTGTTTAGAGCCTTTCATTTTCTGTCATAGGAGTTTCTATTCCTGTTAAACTTTTCCTCTATTTAGCCTGCCTTCAGCGTACTCTCTCCTGGTTTTGTAGGCTTCATTTTTGTTCCCTCTCTTCCAACTCCTCTGTTTCCTACTTGGTTTTTTTCCATGGTCATTTTTCCTCCTCTTTAGCTTTGCCCATAATTAAGAGTGAACACAGTCTTCTCAACAGTGCTTTAAATGGAGACTTTTACAGAGGCAATCCATTTTCCACTATCGCATTCCACTTCCCTTGTTACACTAACACTTTCTTTGGCTTTTTGACTACAAACCAAGCAGCCATTTCAGCGAGCTCTGTAGAAGGATACTAGAGAAGTTACAGTAATTTCAAAACACGTACCTGTGTAATGCTAGTTCAAATTATCCTTGCCAAACACCACCACATTTCTCCAAGATTAAATCCATCTAATTACTCATCCAGTGTTTCCAAGTTCTCCAGGGCGTATGATACAATTTCAAAGTGGAAAGAATAAAAATTTCCCCTTCGATTATTTGATAGTGGGGGGAGGTTTGAGGGGGTTGTGGTTGTTTTAAAGGCACTCAGTTCTTTATTTGATAGCCTAAAGATGTCTTCTGGCATTACAGCAGGCTGTGAGGGAGCACAGCAGTTATACCACATACCAAAATGTCAGGCTTGTAAACAAGTGCAAGAGGTGCGGTGTGCCTTACACCATAATTAAACTAAGTGATAGTTTTTATTTGTAAACAGGGCCATCCCACACAACCTCTCAAAAGACCAGCTTGACTAAGCCTATAATTTTATATGATTAGTATTGCAGCATTTTATCACTACAGCATCGTCTCTCCCACCCCTCCCACCTTTCCCAAGCATTTGAACTACTGTGACAGGACCGACACCTGAGGCCAGCTCGAGGCAGGAGACAAAAGCGAGTAATACTCCTTTTCAGTGAATTTGCTCCTACCCTGCAATCCTTTGGGGAGCTGAACGGCGAAGCTGTGTCACAGCTTAGGCCAGGCAGCCCTCCCAGCAGCTCCCTCCCTTCCCCAGGACTCGGGGGGCAGCTGCCGCAGGGACCTCCCTGCCCAGGGACCTGATGACACCATCACCACTACATTGGTAAGAAAGGGTATAAGAGGAGGAGGAACCTGATGGGAAGACAAGGGAAAAGCCTCAGTTCAAACAGTTTCTCTAAACTGCAGTATCTCAAATTCACTGCTGTAACAAAAAAGCAGCAAGTTCAGTCCTTGGACCTCATCCCTCTCCAGAGCCATTTGCTCCAGAGGGCTCAGGCAGCACTTGACTCCAAAACCAGCCATGCTTATTTCCAATTTCTCCAGCAAAGAGACAAGGTATTTTTCTGCCTTCTCCCTCCTTTGCCCTGGAAACAAACAACAGGCCGAGACTGCGAGGGCAATGCTTCTTCCTCCCCAAAAAGGGGCCACGGGGGAGCCCCGAACCTTTGAACACAACTAATTTGCTATTAGTAAACCATCACATTGAAAGACCTTGATCTAAGCTTGCACTTTGCCCTTCACACAAGAAGAAGATGGCCTTTGTCCCCAAAGCTGTGTGTCATCTGTGTGCACACACGGGGACAGGTGGCAGGGTGTTTCATTCCTGTCACGGAGGGTCCTGCCTCTCCCCCTCCCCGGCAGCCAACAGCACTTCCCACACTTCACACCAGCACTTCCACAGAAGTTAGTGTTTTCCTTCCCTTAGTGCTAAAAGGAAAAACAAAGGCCTCAATGGGGGAGGGGGAATCCCCAGGTCATTCACTTCAGGTAGAAGCTGTGGCTTTTACCAGAGACGGCTCGGTCCCTGGTCCGCATTAAAGCAACCCCACCACCAGTTTAAGCAGCAGCAGCAACACGTCAGCAAATAACAAGATCCCAGCGTAAACCTTTGGGCCTACAAAGCCCTAAAGAGTAATTTGCAGTGTACGCCTAAGTTGTTCCTTGTCTGTGTTTATACATATACCTAGATACCTGAAAGGATTATGCTCATTTTGTGTTTCCATTTACATGCTCTTGGTTTCAGATTTCTAAATCATGCTGTGCAACAACTAGAAACCCACTGCCGGCTATGAGAGTTTCTTCTTCCCTTGCTTCCAGTGTTTTTCCAAAGACAAATGAGCTGAGTACAGAATAACTACCCGTCCCCTCCATGAAAGCACTTCACAGAACTAGCTTGCGATTTAGGAATCAGACACTTTTCTAAAACCAAGCAAGAATGGGATTACAGCTAATCACATTAGCCTATAACTTTTTTTCCCCTCTAAAAGCAGGATTAAAGGCAGAGATGGGGAATTTCCCACATTCCCACACACCAGCTGCATTCTTCCAGACTCGGCTCGCTGAACGGCTAATAGAATTACCATCCACAGACCTGGGATTTTCAGGGATTACTCTGGAGAGGTTGCTGAAGGAACTCGCTGGGCTGTAATTCCCAGCTTTGCACTACCAGAGAGGGATGGAAAGACCTTAAAATGACATTGAGAAGTACGCCAGAGGGAGTCCCAGCCTGAAGAAGTTGTCATCTACATTTTGCAAGGGCTGTGGAGATGCTGATCTTAATTAAAGTTTATTGAGAAGAATAAAGAACTGAACTGAAAGCACAAGACCAGAGATGTGATTAAAAACAGAGGCGACAAGGTAAGGGAGAGGGAATCATCCTCCAAGCCTGATGTTGACGTATCTTTCTTTAATTTTTAAAATCAGTGTAAGTTTTAATGCCTTACCAATTCCTGCATTACAGTCGAGAGCATATGTGACCAATACAACTTCTCAACTTCAAATGACGTGTGAAAATGGCTGAAAAACAATTATTTTTTGTGTGAAGGGCAGGAGGTAGACATTCTGAAAAATGGAAATCACTCATTTCAGACCAACTACCCACAAAACTTTATGATCTATGTGGTGATATAAGCGACAATATTCACTGGGGTTAACTTTATGAGAAGTATTTTTCATTTCTAAATGTCTAACCAAATACCTGACACTAAACGCATACTCCATCCCCAGCAGCACCACATATACAATGCAGGTTTCCCTGTATGGCTCTTAAATTTTCTAAAGGATAAACATTGCAAGTTTAAACTTAGATCAGTTCTTGGAAAGAAATGAGAAAAAAACCAACCTTTTAATTTCCTTTTTCAGTCAAGACACCTACAAATAAGTTCAGCAAAGAAACAAAAGCTAGGTTAAACAGGATTTTAGATCTAATTTCTACTCCAAAATTTATCATTCATTTGTGAAACAAAGACCCTTAATATATATTTGGGGAAAAAAAGCACTTTCTCCCAAATGCTGTTTTAAAAGTACTTAAAAGCAGCAATTTAAGGGACCTAGTTTTACTGCACAGGCTTCTGCAAAGTATCACATACTGCTGAATAAATAAACAAATGAAAAAAAACTCAACAAACAAGACCCACACTCAGCCTGCCAAGGCACTTGCACAGACATGGAGCCAGTGGAATTAACAGCAGGGGGACAGGACGGGACATGGGAAGAGGCACTAAGCTCCCTGCACGGCCACCGAAACCAACAGAGGTGCAACACTTTGCAGTCCTGGGTACAAGCAGAACTGCTCAGCTGCTTCGTGAGCCCGGTCAGCAAGAAGGGGGATGTGGCGGCTCTCACCTTTGAAACAGATCAATCTAATGCAACCCTGAACCCACTGAAGAGGACGCTGCTCTCAGTTACAACACTTGGGCCTGTAGTGATTTCAGGAGCGCTTTTCCCAACCCAAAAGTAAAGGAAGGTTTGCTTCCTACTATTAAGTCTCAGAGCTTCTCACCTTTTCCTCCTCCTAGACAGGCAGCACAGATTGTGAATCAAAAAGAAAAAAGTCCACAACCAAGGACAAAAAGCAACTTCCCTCAAGAGAGAAGGGGAAAAGAAAAAAAAAAAAATTAAAAAAAATATTAAAAAACAAAACAAAACAAAAAAAAACAACCCAAAAACCAGTGGCACTTTGAGCAACTTCTTTTTCCAGGTCTAACCTCCCTTTCATTCAAACTGTTTCAAAACCTAACAAAACCTACCTGAAAGCAAAGCAGCAATGCCTATGGTATTTTCTTTGCCTTCAAGGAGCTGCATCTTTAAACATCACACCTGAACAAACGGACAAACCCCTTGCCCAGGTAGCTCGCCATGAAAAGGATCCTGTTTCACCCAAGGGAATGGGTATCAAGTGTTTCATGGGTGAGAACCCACAGCGTGTCTGTCCACATGGTGACCTGCTACATCTGAAAAATACAGAGATCTCTGAAGAACAACAGGGTAACTTTTTTTTTCTCTGCAAGACTTCTCCACAAAATGGACTACTGCTCAAGTTGTAAGAGCTGGAGAACCATCCTCAGTCCCACCTCCGAAACTAGACTCCACCAAGGACCAGACTGTTAGTGCTGGTTGACAAGTATTTTACAGCATTACAAACACACGCTACACATCACGTATTTCCGAGGAGGTCCCTAACACTAGATACCTAAAGACAGACAAATCATACTTGGCCTGAAAGAATCAATGTTGGCCAAAAAAAATAAAAAAAAAAGATCTGCTGCAGAGCTTGGCTGGAACTGGATCTCTTTTGCCTCTCTGCAGGGAGTTTGGACAGTAGAAATTATCATAACAGGCCATAAAGAACAGAGGAACAAATGGGGGAAATCCAGAAGAACTCACATGGGGAGCAGAGGGGAGGAAATATCTTGTCTGTGTCGGTACCTTTAAGCAATGGGGCACATACACAGACAGCAACAGCACAAAGGGCACTTAGCTATGGGACCAGGAGATTTAATAAAAGGACAAATTACCTGGGAAGACTTTGGAAGTAGAGCTATGCCTATGAAAGGATCCCTAGACAACCTCACGGACCTCTAACACCAGTCCAAGGACACTTTGCTGCAGGATTTCTGGAGCAGTGGTATGCAGGATATCAGAGTGCGATCCACAAAATCAGCAGAAGCACCCAAACAGCACGTGCTCTTCTTCCACTCCAACTCACACATAGACTGTTGTGTGTTCTCCCCCTTAAAAAACCCAATTGTTTACAGTGCAAAATAAAAGTAGCAAAAGATGCAATCAAAGCTCGATCTGTTTTTTCTCTTACTGTAGCAGAAAATCATTATGGAAAGCATACATGCGACAGCACGTGGTTTCTCACTCTTTTCCCCACCCTCTCTCCCTGAAGTCAAGCAAAGCTGACCAACCTTGAGTCATGGTATCAGTGTCATTATTGCTGCCTGCAAAGGAGCCTGAGCAGTATCAAAAACAATCTGTCAAGATTGACCACACCTTATGGTAGGACCTCAAAAAGAAAGAGAGTGTGTGTGGGGGGAGAGATTGGAAATTGTTATTCACCTTTCAGCCACAGTTACCACCAGGACCCAGGACCTGCTTTCACAAGAAGGAAAGGTGCAGAGCCTATAGGATCTTCCTCCAGCAGAGGAGATGCCAGTAGAGTTAAAAACAACCTGGCGTTATGACAAGTGAAACCGATGGACAGACAGATCTCCCCATACTAGAGCAGAGAAAGGCTGATGTAACGCTGCTGTCTTTCTTCTTGGGGACCAGACCCATTCGACTCCTGCCCCTCTTGGGGATGGGGACCATTTAGAAGAAGCATTGCCACGGCCATCAAGACCAAGGCCACCCAAGATTCAGGTGTTCATGCAACCCTTAGTATCAAAGAAAAGAAGGAAGGAAATTAATTGAAGCTGAACACAGATGATAATCACTGCAGTGACCAGGACTAACTGCTTACCATTACCATTTTTTCCTTTTTTTAAAAAAAACCCAACATTTTCAGTTCTGTCAAGCCAGAGGGTCTCCAAGGTCACAGCACTACCCATACTCCCTGTACCTCAGCAGCCCTGGACTCCCCCAGCAGACTCCATTCCCATTAAGCCTCAATGTGTTGACTACAGATCCCAAACAAGGAGCAAAGCTCCAGATTTGCCACCCTGCTTCATGCCAGAAAGGCCTGCCTGCCACAGCACACTGATAATCTCTTCTTATTTGTTTGTTTTGTTTTTTTTTTAATCAGCATGAGTGCCGAGTCATGTATAGGGTCCATATTTTGGCATTTCCCAGCTACGTGTTGCTCACACGCCCTCTGCTCAGAGCCTTCCTCCAACCACCGCACTCACCAATATTGGCTGCCTCAGCTTGGGGTTATTTTTCTCCTTTCCCCTCTCAGACTCCAGCAATTAAACCATGCTGTGATCAAGAACCAGAGATGTCCCTTAGACTGGCTTTACTCCAGCATGGCTTGCCCTTGAAGAAATACTGGGTGCAGTATTTATTTAGAGAACGCTAAACTCTGCAGACAAACATTTGCCTTATGTACAGGATTGGGAGGAGGAATCATACCTGCCTCTGGCCATTTTACGAGCTTCATCTGTCGAACAGCTCACGCAGCATCAACCATTTAGCACCCTGCCACTTACAACCACAAGTACAGCTGGCAGCATCTACTAGACGGCAAGCGTGCCGCTGGATGGGGGAGCTGGGCAGGAGGCTAGTGGTGAAGCCAGCCAAACGGCTGCATTGGACCTACTAGCCACCTCCTACATGCTTGAACCTCTGTAATTACCATGCAATAAAACTCCCACCCCATGTCTGTTGGATTTGGGGGTGAAAGGGCTCGACACAAGCTGGGATTTCTCTCACCAGCTGTGCTAGATGTTTTGCAGTGTGAGCACTTGAAACCATGACCCCTTCTACCCTACCTAACCTATAAGCAGGGAAACCACTCTGGGTAACACTGTGTACCATAGCTGGCCATCCCAAATATATACCCTACCAGGTGAATGTAACTTGCCAAATGGGAATCAAGTCTTACAAGTAACCTTCCTCCTTTTGTTTAACGAGGAGGAAGAAAAATAATTTTCAGACAGTTAAGAGACAACAAAATGCACAATTAATACCGAGCTGCTGCTGCCCAGTAGAGCATCTTGCATTTTAGAGCAGCGAGTTCAATCAGAACAGAAATCCAAACGGAAGGGGATAAAGATCCAGGGTAAACGTGATCCAGGAGCCTCTATCTCCCCCCTACAAACGTTGCTCCAGCGCACATGCAGCACCTACTCCTACTCCAGCCCCACACCACAGCAAAGTTACTGTGTCTGCTCTGCTAAAATCCACCCAAAGACATCTCCCTCCACTCATTAACAGCGCTCCCCTACTCCAAGTCTTACTCAGGATGCAGCTCAACACAGAGCTGACTTAACCTGTCCTTAAACCCACAAACCATATTTCTTCCTCACGTGATACACAGATCTCATCACAGGAACAACCTGTGCTTTGCAGCACTGCTTCCTTTCAAGGTCAAACTGAGCATGTTTCATTTGATCACATTCACAGGCTCAAAGCGGTTCACCCGAAGGGGCACAGCCCTGTCAGATTACTTTATAGCACGATGATAACTCCGCCAAGCTGTTCCCACTTACACCTTTCCCAAGCAATGCAGCTGCACCTAAGGCAAATGAAGAAAGCTGGCGTGTTTGCAGGTAACATCTGCCAACTGCCACCAGTGCCAAGGCCAAAGGGGCCAAAGGAAGGCTGCCTGGGAGGACACAGTCACTCTCCGGTTTCAGAAGCCGGGACCACGCTTAAGTGAGCTTTTCAGAAACACATGAGACAGCACTAGCCTTAAGCCTCTGGGGGACTAGCGATACAAGACAGCTTAGAGGGATGAATTTCATACTTGCCTCGTTAGGAATCATGTGTGTGCAACTTAAAGTACATAAAAAATACCAGAGCACATGATTTACCCTTCCCCCCCCCCCCCCCCCCGTCTTTTTTCTCCTTTTAGCCCCTTTAGTTCTAAGAAATCAGAGACCACATTAAAAAAGCCAAGCAGAACAGCAGGAAAAACAACTGTGTCGTCCAGGCACAGAACCTTAAACTCAGGATTCGTTCTCCACTTTCATATCAAACCTCTTGCCGAAGCCTATCCTCACTGCCTTGGTTTCTTCACCCGAGGAACCAGAACATTTACACATGTACATTTTTTTTCAAAGTTATTCTGAAATCATTATTTGCAAGACACTTGGCAGATTAGAGGCATTACATAAATATTAGATGCTACAGTGTAAGCTCTTACACAAGGAAAGAGATTTCTGAAGCTCTTAAAACTATCATGATGTTTCTGTAGGCTGTTTTATATGAGCTCAGGCTTAAACAAGAGTCTGGCAATGTATATTAAAGTTAACATTACATTATGCATAGAAGAATAATTCATACACAGAGATAATGTTTAGTCGTCTTTGGGTACACGTATGGGATTTCAATTTTTAGCTCATTCATCAGGCCCTACTCAGTCCTGTGTTCTGAACTACAGAAAGAATAAAGGAACATAATGTTATCCAGACAAAGAGAAGTATAAACAAATTTTTAAAAAGTTTAAAAAGGAAAGTAATTTCTTATTTCTGTGTACTTAACCTGAGAAGACAGCCAAACAGAATAAGATTAAAAAAAAAAAAAAAGTATTCCTTTTCCCAGGCGTACCATCCTCCTGAAATCTGTACCAAACAGAATACATACAAGAAATGTGTTTACCGATGGGGTATGAGTCATGCTCCCAGCTGACTGTTAGAAAGACTAGCTCCCAGAAATGAGAATCTGACTTTCAATTCACAGGAGCATGACTGCGGTGTTATCTCCTTTTAATAGGAGGCAGTGGGGATTAGAATAAGTGATCAGCAGTTGCAAGCCCTATGCCTTCCACCACCACCAGCATGTCCAACTCACAACAAGCAATTTCTGTGTGTTGATTTACCTCATCTCACAGAAGTGGTAAGCTTTCACCTGCTTCGGATTGTTATTACAATGCTTAACATTTGTAAAAATAGTTTGGTCTAGACAGAACATATGGATGACGCTTTTAGTCATACGGTTTAGTTTTAGGTAGTCCTGTGAGGAGCAGGGAGTTGGACTCGGTGATCCTTATGGGTCTCTTCCAACCTGAGATATTCTAGGATTCTATGAAAGGTACTTCAGGTGGAAAAATACTTCTGTGTTATCTTAACTCACAAAATCAACAAATTTTATGTTGATTGTGCCAACCTAAAATTTGTGATTGCTGAGAAAGGCTGGAAATTATTTTAATAAAAACTTCCAGTCAATTCTCATGTACATTCACTTCCTACAAGCTAAGTAACACAGCATGAGAAAACATGATGCAACATCATCAGCCTTACAAAACAACAACTACTTAGAGTAGAAAAAAAAAAAAATCCATAAGCTTCCCCCCCTTGTTTCATTTTGAACTTAAGTTACTGCTGTAACAACACGCCACTGTAATAATGCTGCAGAAGGACACAGTCGTCATACTTCACCTATAACTCTGCATCCATTATGGGTCAGTAGTCACCACACCACAGAGAAAATGTAATTGCTACTGCAGGCCTGCAGAGCAGAGAAACCACAGTGTCTCCGAAATGTAACACTATGGAAAAAGAGCTCGGACTTTGTGTCTCATCAAACAAAAGGCACCGCTGAGATAATAAATTGACATTATAAGCCAAGAAACACACACAC
Source organism: Burhinus oedicnemus (assembly GCA_008921705.1). Lineage (NCBI taxonomy): Eukaryota > Metazoa > Chordata > Aves > Charadriiformes > Burhinidae > Burhinus > Burhinus oedicnemus. Next base: position 662,884 of record VFFE01008330.1, read on the forward strand.
CACAAAAGTCAAGTTTCTGGCTATCTATTATAACTTGGAGCTGCAAAGGTATCTAAAGGGTCATCCAGAAATTTTTAAAAAATTAATTAAAAAGGCAGGCAAAACTGTCGTTTGCATAAGGTCACAGACAACATACGATTATGACTTTCCCCATTTCCCTTTAGTGTATTTAATAGTACCTTTTGATATTCTCCAAAGACTGCAGAAAGGTAACAGTAAAGAGAGGAAAGCATGCAATACAGAAGCAGCTAGCTATGGTCCCATCCCCAGGATTCATACAATTTAGAAAAGCAATTATAGTACTGAATTCTGGACCACCAGGAATACACATTCAAAATAGATGGAAAATTTCTAGTCTTGTTTTTCTACCACAAAATGCTACTTATTTGCAGTTTCCTCGCAACTCCACCAGCACGAGCAGCAGGCTAGTCCTTTGTCATCTGCAAATTTAGCATCTATTTTGTTGTGCCATATGTAGTCCAGGGAATTCAACCAGGGGAGGAAGGCTCCGCTCCACTTTGTTCATCCTTTAGCTTCATGAGGGGAACAAGATAAAGCAAAAGAGCAAAAGGTGAAAAATAATGTTCTGGGCAGAGTTCGGGTGCAGGTGAATACCATCCGAGTCCTTTCATGTTATATACTTCATCTACGCGGCTGCCTCCACCTTGCCAGTCACTTTCAGAGTTTAACATGGGGGCTGAGGGCAGCTTAGCAGAAGCTCTGCACGGAAGAGGTCGTAACACACTGAAAACAGCACAGAAAGGGACTAGAGAAGAAATTCCCCTGCCAGTAACAGGGCAATCCAAGCAGAAGCTCAGAAACCAGCTTGCGGCTCAGACAGGGAAAGGTCTGGAAGAGCCCTGTGGCCTCGGGAACACAGCTGCCCATGGAGGGGAGTGAGGGCAACAAGGAAATAAAGCATCAGGCAGGATCCCTCCCTCCCACCCCCCTTACTCAAATAAATCACTTAACTTTTCAGAGAGCAGCAAATCTCCTTACCCCTCTGGATTAAAGGCAGACTTAAAGGAGTATTTGTTAACAGACTACCCTCTCCCTGGATCATTCCTGATACACATCAGCTAGCCACATGCGGTCAAACTATGTTAAAGATGCCCTCGATTTAAAAGGAAAAGTTTATTTCTAAGTAAAACAATACCTTTAATGACAATTAAAAAGCTTACTGGGTGTGGGATACAATTTTGATTTTGCTTCTATGGGGTTTGATGACCATTAGAAAAGTGTTTGTAGTATAACAGTATGTCTTTGAAACATCTACCAGCCTTCTGCCTTCCTGTAGCATGAGGTGAACTGAAATTTAAGGTCTCAGGTCTCTCACCCAAGGAAGACACAGCAGGAGAGTCATTTCAAAGACAATTTTCAGGCTGCACACCGACTAAGGAAAGCCAAGTCCCTATGGGATTCCCACTGAAATTTCAGGAAGCAATGATGTTTTATCCCAGCATCAAGTATGTTTTTGATGATTTCATTTGCCTGCCTACATGCTTTGCATAATGATCACACTATTAAAACAGGGGAAGCTAATAATAAAAAATAAAGGCTAATTTACATTTCACTGCATAATACCACAGATAAGTAGGTAATTTTAAAAATAAGTTAAAATATATGACATGGGTGAGCCATATTGCAAAAATATCTATTACAAAAAAGTTCAGCATGAGATAAGCAAGAAAAAGAGGAGAAGTGCTTGTTCCAGGGGAACAAGTCAGATGAACCGGCATATACCACAAATGCTAAGGAGAAGAAACAGTCAACAGGGTGGGCGGGCTTCTTTATCACCACCTAAGTTAGTAAGAAATCCCTATCCTCAAGAAACAAAGGAACAAGAGGAAGTCCCTGAAAAAAACCTACCTATTTTGTGGACTCAGACTGCTTTAGTCCTGCATGGGAAACAGATCTAACCCCAAAATGCCTTCTCCAGCTTGGATGAAATGCCAACATGACGACATCAAGGAGCTCCAGTATCATCTGTAAACTGACATGTTTTACAACTAAAGAACATGAACATTGCAAATGCTTTCCTGAGCCAAAACCTCCAGGTGATCTGTTCTCAGAGCCAAAATTTCCTCCTAAAGACCGTGAGACAGATGCTGGTGCTGGGTGTAGAGCATAAATCCACCGACTCAAACCCCACTGTGCAGACGGCCCATGACATCAGGGCAGACACGGTAAAAGTGGCACACACTCTCTCCTTACACCTTCTGGGCCAAATCCCTGCCTTCTAAGTCTGCAACAAACCTGTCCTTAACTTCAAGAAGTAAAAGATCTCAGTGCCCAAAGGCAACAAAACACTGGAATCACTTTTGCTGATTTGCTGCAACGTGGAAACACGGGAAAAGAAATAGCTCAGGGAAGCTGGTCCTTGCAGCATTGCAGGTACGACACATATATTCTGATTCCTTCGTACCAAAGCAAACTAGTAAAATGTGAGTTAAATGGCTGACCTTTGTATTATGTCACAAGCTCCTTGTGAGGACACCAAACTTCCTCCTAACATTCTTGCAAGTGCTCACTTGTACTGTAACAAAAGGCAAACACTGCTCTGATCGTTTCCTTAATATAGACGCTAACACAATGCTAAATAATAGCATAAAAGTACTTCATCCCCCGCTTCCTCCAAGCAAACAAACTTCAGAGTATGTATAATAGTAATTTGACCTTGCTGGTATTTTTCCATTTCTTTTCTCTATATAACTCAAATGCATTCCAAAAGGAAAACAGGTATTTTGAACGTGTACCTTCAAGCAAGTCTCACAATTATTTTCAGAAAGCCTGGTAATAGCTCAGTAGGAGTAAAAAAAAAAAAAGAAAAAGTCTTATTTGGCAAAACTCAAGTTTGTCCTTTTTTCCTTCTTTTTCTTTATTCATTAATGGCTGTTGCACTGCTTTGCCTTTGGAGGACAATGCCATTTTGGTAGCTTCTGCACAGCAAGCATTTTGACATCTTCTGGTTACAACCAAACACCCTATTTTGGAAGATCATATAGATGTTTCTGGGAAGAGCCTGATAACACGTTCCCTGGTTCTCTCTCTCTAAGGAGTACCTTTCACTAAGCTCTGCCCCACCAGCGCTGGAACCAGTAACTGCACTGGAAGGGGATGAGACAAAAGAAAAAAAAACAGAGATAAAGCAAAAGGCCAACCTCTGTTCACATAGATAACAACAGTAACTGAGAAAGCCAGTGATTTTTTTTTTTTACACTTCCCAATTAAGCGAACTGCTCAAAGCTGAAAAGAATAACAAGTATATGAAAACAATCCTGGCATGTTCTTCTCCTTTCACGATCACCAGAGCCATTTACTTTATCTCCAAACACTCTCTCTCACAGAAGGTTTCATCTACAGGACTTTCACTTTCTGGCACCCACGTTTTTCTTCCTCGGCAGTGTCAGGCAAAGCTTGCGGGCAGCAGTGGATCCACATACCTGGGAGCCAGAGAACCTCCCTTCCACTTTGTCACCAACTTGCAATTACAGTTACTTGCTGAAAGCCACAGCACCTCTACGTAAGCTAAAAATAGCAGTACTTACTTGCTTTGGTAAAGCACTGCTTTTTAAGGGACTATTATAGTAGCAGAACAATTAGAGCTTTCTTTTAAACATTTAAACTTATAGTTCCCAGGGAATTTGCTCAGTAGTCTCTTCAATTCTTTAATAATCTGAAGAGAACAATCCAATTTAAAATTCTTTAAATCTCTCTTCCCATTTCAGTGTCCCCAATGATGTAACAACCTTTTAAATAAAGCTAGTGATTGCTCATTAACAACGTGAAGCCTTCACTGTAGTTTTTGCGACAGCTTTGTTGGGAATTCATGGATGCCTGAAGAGACAGCACTCTACAGCGGAAGAGCGCGTAGCTTGGAAGAGCTCGTTTAGCGTAACTTCTGTAATCTGTGAGTTGGTAGCAACATGGATGGCTAGAAACGTTCAAGGCTTTGAGACAGCAGCAGAGAGAAACCAAACACTGAGCCCTGCTCCCAGCATCAACAAAGAAAAGGACGTGTGTACTGATACAGGAACCAGTGCAAGGACACGCCGTGCCGCCGCAGCTACTCCCACTGCCAGCGGGATGAGAATCTGCATCCAAACGAATGCTGCCCTTGGCCTGGCCAGTATTTAAGGTGCTGCGTGCAATCGTTTAGTTTGGTTGCGCTCAAGGCTACAACCAGGTCCCAACCAGACGCCCTGTAAAGTAAATACCGTGACACGAGTGAGTCAGAGCAACACACTGCTGGGAAAGCCCAGTTTTGGGGTTGGCCAATGGATTTTTCTTTCAGTTTGTAGCTCGTGTTCCTCAAGTGTGTCCCCCCAAACTGGAAACCACTTGGGCGGTAAGCGACCAGCCACCATGAGCGAGCGTGACGGCTGCCAGGGCCACAGGAAGGTGCCCCAAACCCCACACATTTCACCACTTCTGGACAGCGGGAAGCAGTTACACACGCACAAACCAACCCGGCTTTCCTATCAATAGCTCTTTTCATTCCCGAGTCAAGAATGGAGGCAGTTGTTCACCGGCGGGGACTGCATCCTCGGCCCCTGCACCCCTGGAGCCCTCCCTGCGGGTGGAGGAGCTCCGGTGCCTCCCGTTTGCCATCCTTCGCCCGCCCGGGTACCGGGGGCTCCCGCGGGCTCTTAGAAGGGCACTTGACCGTCTGCATCCTCGGCCTCCCAGAAACGAGATACCCAGGTGCAAAACGACGGCCGGGCCGGGCACACAGCGGCAGCGCCGCGGATGCCGCCCACCCCCTCCCCTCCCCTCCCCGGCTCCCGCTGCCCGCGGCGCCGCGCAGGCCCGGGACGGCGCCTACGGCAACGCCGGCACCCGCCGCGGGGGAGGGGGGGTGGTGTCACCGCCTCTCGCCGCCGGTGTGCCCAGGAGCGGGGTCAGCCCGGCGGGGCGGGCGGGCCCGGCCGCGCTCCACCTGCCCGCCGCAGCCGGCGTCCGTACTCACTCCGCGTAGCCCGTGGTCCAGGGCAGGCGCCGGGTCTCCTTGCTGAGGATGAGGATGGGGCGGGCGATGTGGTCGGCGGAGCACTCCACCTCGTCCGGAGACAGTCCCAGGAACTCGGGTCTCCCGTAGGGGAAGCGGAGGGGCAAGTCCGCGCCGCTGCCGTGGTCGGCGCCCGCGCTGCCAGCCATGATGCCGCCCATGAAATTGGCCACGGCGGACTTCACCCGCGTGAGCATAGTACCCCCGCCGGCGGCGGCGGCGGCAGCGCCGGAGCCGCCGCGCAGGGCGGGGAGCGGGACGCGTCGGCGGGCAGCGCTGCTGCGGCGGCGGCGGCGGCTCCGGCAGCCCCCCGCCGCGCTTCCGCAATGGGGGCGCCGGGCCGCGCGGAGCCGGGCGGGGTGAACGGCCGGCTCAGGGGCAGCCGCGGGGTCGCGGGCTCATCGCAGCGGCGGCGGCGGCGGCAGGTTTCCCCCTCCCGGCGCGGCGCTGGGTGAACTCAGCCCGGCGGCGGCGGCGGCTGCTGCTGCTGAGTCATGTGATAGCGAGGCTGGATTTGCCCGGGCGCTTCCTGCTCCTCCTGCGGCACCGGCGGGCTCCTGGCACACGCCGGGCACGGGCGGCCGCCTCCTGCGCCGGGGCGGGGAGGGGGGGAAACGACACGGCCCGCGGCAGGTGCGCGGCGGGCGGGGCCTGGCGGGGCCGCCCCCGGCTGCCTGCAGCGGTGCGGCGGGGGCCGGGGCCGGCGGAGCGGCGGGCGGTCCCGGCCGCGGCCGCCTCCGGGAAGAGTTGCCCGGGAGACGTTTCACGCGGAGTGGCTCGGGGGGGGTCCCGGCGCTCTGAGACCGGTGGGCGGGAGGTCGCCGCCCGCGGTGCGCCCGTCCCTGCTGGCCCTGGGGCTGAGGCAGCGCAGCCCAAGCGGGACGCTCCGTCCCAGCCCCTGGCAGAGCCCTCTGATGCTGTGGGACACAGGTCCCGCTTGAAGGGTTTAGCGTCCTTCTCCCCCTTAAACGCGTCAAAGGTATTTTTCCTACAAAATCATTTGCTATAAAAAAAGAATTATAAGGCCCCTCGCCGTGAGGGCGGGCCAGCGGCAGTAGCCTAAAACGGGTCCCGTAGCCAGCCGGCTGTGGGTTCCCTGTGCCCGCTTGGGGAAGCCGGGGGTCGTGCCTGCCGGCCGGCCGGCAGAGGTGGTGGGGCAGCCCCCCGGCTGCCGCCGCGCACAGCCAGGCGTTTAGGACGCTGCGGTGGAGCGAGAGTGAGAGGACGCGGCTGATTTGAGGGCACAGATGTTTTAACGCCTCCTTCGCTGGCTGTGTCATATTGACCATGTCATGCTCTTGCACAAAAAAAAAACAACCAAACTTGGCAGGTCTGCTGCAAGTGGTACCCACCCAAATGCACGGAAAGGTCGCAGGTTTGGGTGTGCTGAGCTTCAGGAGAGTGGGGGCGAGGGGAAGGTAGGAAGAGCATGGAGGAACAGCAAGGCCGTGTCTGTGCCCTGTGATACTGCAGTACTCCTGAGGGCTGTAAGCCTCACCGAAAGGCAGAGTGACCTGTGAAATGGAGCAGGTAGCCACGAGAGTAGCACAGTACGGGGACTTCGCAGGGAAAAGCTGGTTAGTCATCATGCGTGGCTAGTGGGGATGATGTCTGTCATCTCGCTGGCTCATACTAGAAACCAGCTGGTGTACCACTGAACACGCAGTTACAGTTTTGGAGACTAAGCCCTGTGAGCACGTTCGATTTCTGATGATTGAACAACATCCTGAGTTCCATCAATGCCTGCGTTTGCTCCAGGTTCCTTGTGTACAGATGTGAGAAATGTAAAGATGATGTGACGCTTACTAGTTTTTATGATAAAGCTGTCTATTAATAATGTCTGTGGAGCCAAAAGTAGATTAGTGAAGAGGGATGCTAAGGGTGTGTTAAGAGCTACTTGAAGCAGAGTTGGAAAAATATCCACCCTGAATTAAACATTATAGATACACCTCCCTTGGGAGGAGGTGGTTATTTTTCCTATCTCTTGTTTAGAGATTTCCAGGGCTGATATTATAGATACTTTGAGGAACAAGTTGATATTATAGATACTTTGAGGAACAGTAAACCTCTCTTAGGTCAGAAAATACTTGACATTAATAACTCACCATTTGATTACAATATAAGGGAAACCTTGTAGTTCTTCCTTTCATGCATTTCTGTTTGCTTTGTTTCCTGGTTATGCTGCAGAGGTTGTTACTTTAAAGAAAAATGCTATGAAATAAAAAACAAAAGACTTTTTAAAATTCAGGAGTTTTTTTCACAGGCCCTGTGTTTGGGTGCCGTAACAGGCAGCTGTTCATCCACATTCACGTGTCACAGGGAAAGGCAAGGCTTAGGTGGTGGGATTCCCAAAGCCCCTTGGCTAGTCTGTTCGGTGGCCTGAACTGTATTTGAGTTGTTCGGTCCCAGTTTATTCCCGGCCTCTTCCACCCGAGGACAATCTCTTTATACTACTTTTTGTCTGCTGGATGGCCAGTGTTTTTCATCAGACAGGCACTTCAGCGCCCATTTCCCTCACTCCTTCTTTAATGGACCTGTCACCTGGAGAAGACAGGAGTGAGAAGAAGGGCATGAGCAGAATTCGACACGTATCCTGGAGAGGCTCATTTTTCCTGTGTAAAGGTAGAGCCCTTCACAGGTTATCAAATATACTCCCGATGAGGCTGTGCCAGCAGACTGAACTTTGCATTTTATTTGACCCAAAGACTTTGAAAAATACCATTGACTAAAACTCAAACACAGAGGATGCAGTGTTTGTCCTCCTGCCCCACCTGCAGTCACCACTCGCCACAAAATGTGAGGGAGAAATGTAAGGGAGTATGTATAGGCTTGTTAGAGTTTAAATGATTATCTCTGCAAGATGACAAGGAAAAGCTCAGATCAGACATACGGGGAGACAGCTTAACGGCTCACCACTCAAAACAAATCTGTGTGCTGTTTGAAATTCTGTGGATGCTTGCCTCTGGCACAAGAATGCTATAAGGATGCAACAGGTATGATACGGCCTCTTCAAACTGAGAAGTATAGAGATGCTTTGATTTCACTTCTCTTTGGGAAAGAGGATCATGTTGTTGACTTTTGACTCAAAGGTGAAGCTCACTTCTCAAAGAAAGTAATGGTCAGGCCTGGGAGATCTCAGCAAGTTCCTCAAATCTCCTAGCTTGCAGCCCATCTGGTCCAAGCCAGACATTTTTCTTTGGTGGTGGATAGACCTCGGAAGGTTTGGATGTTGACTTCAAATAAAATTTTGAGGCTGAATTCTCTATGCAAATGTTTGAAAATTGACTCTGTGTCCTTCTGTAATCCCATGACTAATGCAAAGGAAAAATGACAAGTTGGATTTTTTAAAAATGCAAACTTATTTGTGATACTGGGATAAATATACTTTTCTCTCTGAATGGCTAACCACGCCATGGAGCTAGTGAAGCTGCATGTGGGCCAGAAACATGTTCATATGAGCTCTTTGAAGCATCTGATTTATGTTATGCCACCTTGCCATGCATCATATTCAGCATTGAACAAATTCAAGTGCATTTTAATCATCATAAAAACAGACTTACACAGAGAATAAACTTTTATACAATGATAGAATAATTCAGATTGGAGGTGACTTCTGAAGATCATGTGTTCCAACTTCTTTGTCAAAGCAGGGCCAACTTTAAAGTTATATTACATTGTCCAGAATCTTGTCCAGTCGAGTTTTCCATATTTACAAGGATGGACATATGCCAGCCTCTCTGGGCGCCAGTTCCAATCTTCAACCAACCACCCGTGAAATTTTTTTTTCTGATATCTATTTGGGATTTCTGTTGTTGCAGTTTGTGTCTGTTGCCTCTCATCACTGTTCGCCTCCAAGAAGAATATGACTCTTTCCTCTCTCTACCCTTTTATTAGGTAGTTGAAGACAGCAATAAGGCTTCTCTCCCTTAGCCTTCTAAAGGCGGAAAAATTCCATTTCTATCAGCATCATCTCACGACAATCTTGATGGCCCACTGCTGGACTCACTCCAGTAGGTCAGCTAGGGAGCCCCAAACTGGACACAATACTCTAACGAGTGCCATTTAGAGGCATATGATCACTTCCTTTGACTACTCCTAATACAGTCCAATATGTGATTAGCCTTCATCGCTGCAAAGGCACGCTGGTGTCTCATATTCACTTTGTTGTCTACCAGGTCCCTCAGGCCCTTTCCTGTAAAGATGCGTTCTTGGCAGTCAGCCCTCAGCATGGGTTTACTCTATCCCAGTTACAGGACTCTGCATATGTTCTTGGTGAACTTCAGGAGGTTCCTGTCAGCCCATTTCTCCAGCCCACTGACATCCCTCTGAGTGGCAGTCCTGCCCTCCAGCTATCAACTTGTCCCCCACAACCTGGGGGAAAGGAGACAAATACCTACAGACAACAAAAAACTCACAGCTATAAGAGGCGCTCTCTCTCTCTCTCAAAATAAAAATAAATAAAGATACTATTTAATATAAACATATAAATATACTATTTATGTATTTCTGCCTTTCCAGCCACTTTTTAAAGAACCATAACAAAATTTACTTTAAAAAAAAAGAAAAGCTTGCAAGACAAAATATCCACTTGTCTGTGAGGACTCTGGTTCTGGCTCTCAAATACACAGAGTACTTGAGTAGAGGGTGTATTATGTGGAGTGGCTGGAAGTGTATCCAATGTCCGTTCACTCAATGTGTTTATACATTTTCTGATCATGAAAATTAATTCTGGTACAGGCCCTTTTTTGTCTCTTCTACGGAACATGGAAATACTGGGGGCTCTGCCTCATAGGAATATGGATTTTACTTCAGCAATGTGACTCTGACTTGCTTGTACCTTGTTTATACCTTACATTGGTTGCTTGCTTGGTTTGCTTCCTGTGCTTTTTCATGCTCTGAATAAAAGCAATGGGAAAACTCCTAAAGACGTCGGTGAAAGCAGAAGTAGGTCTAATGTGAGATGAATACACCATTCCTGCTGGCATGAACTTCTGTGTCATATTATCAAAGAAGTGCAGAATATCCACAGGTGTGAACTCTGCTGCTGAATTAATTCAGAGAGTATGTCAGAATAGGTGTCTGACATTATGGTGATGAGACTGTATCTGCAGGGGAAAAAAAACAGTTTTGAAGGAAGAATTTGTAGTTTTTCTCTGTTAATCCCTCAAACAAAAACCACTTAGAGCCTTATTTTTTGCACATGATTCTGCTTAGGAAGATCACCATGTCATGTGGCGATCAATGAAGTTATTCTTACCTTTTCAAAAGTACTGTGCAACCTTTAATAAGCATGAGGAAGCTCTTTATCTCTAGAGAAAGGCCCTTCAGAAGCACAGTGCCTGAGGCATCATAGCGATGTGGAGGAGAAAATGCCATTTATTAAGACATCAATCCTACTTCCCGCAATACCAGGTCTCCCATCTGCGCCTGCAGCATCCCCCAGCATTTCTAGGCTTATCAGAGCTGACAAGATCGAAGCCATTGGTGCTCTTGCCAGTTTGCAAGCAAGAGCACCGAGTAAATTTAAAAATAAATAATACTTGGAGTGATATGTTTCCTCTACTTTATCTGATTCCTACTGCACCACCCTCTAGTCAATATTAATTTCACACACAGGATTTCCTTTTGAGACAGTTATGGGACTAAAGTTCAGAGAGAGCATCTCCAGCAGAACATGGTTACTGTGATGGTCCCAAGGCTTTGGAGCCCAATCCAGTTCTCCACGGAGCATGAGTCAGGTAGTCCCACTGAAGGCTGCAGGCTACCCAAAGAGGCCAAATCCACAAAATGGTATCAGGGCCAAACCCCTGTATATTTCATTCTCAAGCACAAAATTTAGGGCAAACCGTTCTTTCTCCATTACTGTTTGAACCAAGAGGTGACCAAAAGCCATCAGTATTTTTGCTTTGACAGGCTGCAGGGGCTATAGCTAGATTCACCTTTCATGGCATGGTGCCTTTCATCAGCTGGTTCTTCTCCAAGCATTGCCTATATCAGAGACCTGCACAGTGCAGGTTGAGGGCATGGGAAGGGCAAGCAAACATCCAAGGTTTCTTTTAGACTGGGGTGAAACTAGGGATAAAACTGTTGTGTGGATGGGTTTCATGCTGATATGCAACATGGACATCCTGGGATCCCTGGGGTGGTAGTTAGGAATTGGAGCCAGAAGTTGTTTACCCCTCCTTAATTCAATGTATATGGAGAACTACCTTCATTCTTGGTCATGCTGAATAGCTATAAACCCATGTTTTTAAGGATCTGAAAGCTAGAGATTCCTCTCACCAGCAGGACTTAGTCTAGAAGATATTTTCAGAGTACAGCTATTGTACTGAATTAGGATGGGCTTTTAACAAAGCAGGGGCTGGAACCCAGGTGTCCCGTTCCCCGGCAGAGTCTGTCCCTCTTGCTTTTACAGACTTGTTCTTTCTGCCCCTTCCCAGAAATATTTAGGAAGCGACGCAAAGCAGAGCCCTGTGACAGCCCTGTCCTGACTCAAAAATATGCTATACAGCTGAGTGGTGAAAGCATTCATGCCAGAAAAATGGGTTCATATCCCTTCTAACGATGGAGGACTAGTAAATGCAACATCCTGAGCTATGGGACAGCAGCCCTGGTTTAGGTACCCAGGCAGAAAAAAGGCCCTAAAGAGGGATCTTAATTGACTGGCAATCACAGTAGAAGTTGTAGCTGCTTGCAATCTGTATAAATATAAATAAATACTTCAACGTAAGCTGCCTATAAGCTTGTTAGAATTTCATGTTTGCCAAAAATTTCAGAATGACTTTTTCTACAAGAATCTATCTGCAAGTATCCTGAAAATAAACATCTAATTTCACAAGAAACACCATCATCACGATTTTGCTTCTACAGCCTCTTTTTACTTTCCATTATCTGCTCCTTTTTAATGCCTGTAGCTAAATCTGCTAATAATGGGATGGAATAGAGATTAGCTTGTTTATGTGCTCCCGTTGGTGGCTTTTCACAGGAGAGGTGGAGCAAAATGATTATATCCTCTCTGGGGCTCCTTTGCCCTGGCTCCTGTGAAAGAACATCTTGCCCTGATGATGTTGTGAGATGCTTCAAAATGTCAGTGATAGCAACACTTTTTGCTGGCAGTCTCGGCAAAAAACCTGGAAGTAATCGCATAGGTTGCAAGGTAGAGACAACAGAAAAATGAGCAGGTAAAAGGACGTGTGGGTATTTGTAGGTCCTTGGAGTTATGGGGCAGCACTAAAAGCTTGGCTGAGCCCAGGCACATGTGTTTTAACTGCCTCAACATTTCGGGTTGAGTAAGAGCATGTTTTAGAGCCTAAGACAGTCTTGACTCGTGCCTGAGTTAAGTATGGGTTAAACACACAGGGAAGTGTTTTGTATATACCAAGTGGTGGGGAATTTTTGAGTAACCTGCTAGCTGCCTTCACTGCAGACGCTCCATAAATGGGCCTGTTTCAAGGGTAAGCAGGATGGGTGGGCGAGGGGCTTCTTGTCTGCTGACAGCGGCTCAGGAGCAGATGGCGAACACCAAGAAGGATCTTCTCCCTACACCTGGGCTGCGGCTTCTGCTGGACAAGCTTTCCTGCAGCTTGGGCCAGCCAGGCACCGGCTTTCAACTGCGTGTCGGCGAGGGTCTTGTCTGCAGCACGGTCGAGCCTTAACTATCATGCCTTGCTTAAAGTTTGACAGTACTTCTTTTTTTGTTGTTTTTTTTTCCTTTTGTTCTTTCTTTCTCCTTTTTACTTTGGACAGGTTGTGTTTTTTGGGTTTTTTTTTCTTTTTTTTAAATATTAATTAAACGAACAGTTCTGGCAAAACTTCAAGGTTTAAATGTCAGCTTGGGCTTGGGAAATCCCAGGTGCCTTATGTGGCACTCATTCTCAGCCAGCCTTGCCAAGGAAGGAAGTGGGATTTTGGAGCAAGTTGTCAAAACCCCAGGCTCCTAGACTTCAGGCTGAGTTTACCAGATGTTTTATGCTGTCGAAAATCACCAATGATACTGAACGATGGCAGAGAAAGTGAAAGAAATTATGCTACTTTTGTATTTAGCGCTTGGATTTCTGCTCAACTTCTGTAATAAGGAATATGGAAGCTGGTTTTCCCCTTCATTTTTTTCTTTCCAGCACTGCTCACGAGGTGCCTGTGGCCCTGCATGGTCAGCCTGGCTATCTGCTTTCCCAAGTATGTGACATTCTAGTATTAACACACTGTCATTCAGAATGCGACAAATAATATGCAGAATCTTGTCAATAGCCAAAGAAACAAGAAAAAACAAGGTAGAAGCCTTTAGAATTTATTGGCACTTCCAAAAGTCTTACAAAGAAGTAAAAGTGTGTATATAAATATTTATTATGTTGTATTAGAGTAAAAAAAAAAGAGCTCTCCCGGTTTAGTTGTGTAATAAGATGCTATAAATTTCCTGCTTTCTTCTACAGCATCCTTCAAAGGCCTCTTGTTATAGTATCTGCTGCCTTGTCTTCAAAGACCTGTGTCAGTAGTGTGGGACCTAAACCATTTTTAGCTTGGACAAGCACATTGCTTTTTTTGCCCCCCATACTTGTTTCATAACTTGACCGCCCTTTTTTATTAATGCTTATGACAGTTTTATTTAAATGGATTCTTCCTCACCTTGTTTTATTTATTGGGGTTTTTTTGGCTTGATTTGTCTTTGTTTTTTACTTCCTTTTTTATGGACTAGAAGCTATGGCTTTTGACAGTCTTCTGCAGAGTGGATTTAAAAAAAAAAAAAAAGAAAAGGAATAATTTTTTTCACACTTCTTCCTGAAATAGCCTGCCCAAGGCACAAAAATGTGACGGTTGTATCTGCTTCATTTCTCCTGATTTGAACTGAATCAGTGACTAAAATCCAAGACTTCGTTCAGTACTACAGTGCTGCCAGGTGAGGGACAGACACATAAGAGAGCATTAGCAATTTTCCAGTTATGGCCATCCTGCATATAGTGACACTGAGGAGTTTCACTGGTTGGGAACTGGACCCGTTTCAGTTGTGTTGCAATACACCCATTGGGCTAACTTAAAGGTCCTTCTGAGATCGCAGAAACCGTTCAGATGTTCTCAAAAAAAAAAAAAAAAAAGACAAAAAAACTGGAGGCTTAAAATCAGACTAAAAGGTTGCATCAGGGAGAAGTCTGGCTCTGGAGCAGACTGGTGGGGAAAAAGTGCAAACAGGATTGTACAAACATCCGCAGCGGAGGCAGCCGCGGGAAATGCCCTAAGCAAACATATTGCCACAACAATAGGCAATCTGCACGACCTTATGCTTGCCCCAGCTGATGTATCTGAAAATCAAATTAACCTCTGACTTTTATGGGTCATGGCCTTTCAACTATTGTGTGCAACAACCTAAGAAACCGGATAGAGAAGATGCTTTTTAACAGATTTAAAGCAATAAAGCAAGCATCATAATCTTCCACCAAATAACTGACGTAGAATAAATATGATGACCTTCTGGAAATATAATTATTTGTGATTGAACATCCATGTTTACAATTTTTTTTTTAGTATAAAGTGTTTTTAAAAAGATTATTCAATGATTTCTATGGAGCTGTAGCCCCTTTTGACAGTGATAGAGGTACCTCAAATACATTTAAGTAATGAGTAAATAATGAGTATGCCATAACCTAATGCTGCTTATAGCCAATTGTTTCTCAGCTTAGCCACTGAAAACAATTTTCACCGTGGTGCAGGGGTGTTCCCTTTGCCCTGTTTTCAGGCTCCTTTCCTCTCCACTTGAGCCCTTGCCTGAAGCCCTGCCTGAAGCGGGGAGGTGCCGAGGGCTCACTGCTCATGGCTGGCAGGGGCCTCTGGGGCCTCTGAGGCTGGGGTGCAGTTGTGGTACCCCATGGTGGGTCCAAAATGTGTTGTCAGCCTAGGTAAAACTGACTTTGGTCTCCCTGAAGATGAGAGTAAAATATCTCTGCTGCTGCTTGCTGCCTATCCCCAATGGGCATGGCACGGGGCTGACAGGAAGGTGGTGGGGCAGTTTTTGGGGCTGCTCAGCTCAGTCTGGGTGCCTCCAGCCCTCAGACACCTGTCTACCTGTACCAAAACCCAGGAACTGTGGTCTCAGCTACACTCGGTTCTCCTTTGTCCTTTGTGCCTGCGCTTTGCTATCCCAAACCAAAAAGTGGTTCCCTCCGTGGATTTCAGTACATCAAAGGCTGTAATATCTCCATTTGCACCTTTATAACAGGACTTACTGAGCTACAGTCCCATCGAAAGACCCGTGGTTAATAAAAATCTGGAAACGTATCATCTATATTTATGCATTATTTAATAACAAAGGATTTCGTTGGGTAGGGAGCACTGTGAGGTATTCCTGTTGACGGTTTGCTCGAAACAACCCGGCTCTGGGCAGACCCCCATTTCAGCAGCAGTTAGTGGGAGACGCAGGTCTGGAGGTCAGGGTCAAAAAGTTTTCTGGTGTGATAGCAGGGAGAGAGTCTGCAGCTCAAAGAGGAGACCGAAGAAAAGTGTTGACACCACAAAGATGGCTACGGTGCTCCATTAAATCTGATGAAGCCTGAAATTCAAAGCTGGTGGGGAAAGCTTGTACAAACTGCATGGGAAGCATTTAAAAATGCTGATAAGCAGGTATCTTTCTGACCCTGTTGGCAGCTACATCGATGTAGCGGGTTTTCAAGGATGAAGTTCTTTGAGAGAAGTTTCTCAGGAAGGTTTGGCCTGTCAGTGCTTTCAGTCAAAACCAGCCACTCCCTGAAGTTTAAGCAAACACGTTTAAGGAAAACGGTGCAAACACTGTGCCGCTCTGTTCCCCAGGTTGTTTTCATATGCTCCTCACGGGGGATTTTGTGACATGGGATTATAGCTCACACATACAATTATGGTTTTATTCGAGATGCCCTTCAGACGTTTGGTGAGTGTCTTATGTTCAGGGTTTTTTTAATGAGGGACTGAAACAGGTCTTTGGCACTGCCATATGCTGAGTCTGCTGCCCCTCTCTGGGAGCACACAGGGTGCTCACCCAAGTGGAGCAGCGACCATGCCCCAGCATTTTCATGTGGTACCTCTGCCTGGAGGGGTTTGTCCCAAGGCGGGGTCTCTTCCCTGAACATAAACTTGCAAATGACCAGAAATCCTCCTAAGGATGGAAACAGGGAAGAGTGCCCCTATGGGGTCACAAGTCCCTACCCCTCCTCGGAAAGGAATGAGATGTTCAGGACATGGTGAGAAGTGGTTTGTGGATGGTACCAGCTATCCCATAGGGAAAAATAGTTGAGATGGGGCAGCAGAGGGTTAAAGCAAGGCAGGAATAAAAGAGGTGTCTGGGTGAAGCGGGAAAAGGCATCCAGGAGTCATAAAGATATTAATTCACTAATAATTGTGATAGTGTTGGACTATTCTCATAATAATACCATTACTAGTTCCACAGTAATTTTTCAGCAAAGGCTCCAGTCCTCGGTGAAAATCAAGTCTGAAAACTACTGATTTAATAAATAAAGGGTAATTTGGTAGGTCATAGTAAATGCTATTGATGTAAACAATATTGTCTGTAATTTTATAGCCATATATTAAACATTCTCATGGAGACCTCGCTGCAGGAAACTCATAGCCATTTAAGCCACCTTGATGTTGTTACTCTCCACGATACAGCCATGAAAGCTTCACAGAAACTACGGGGGGTAGAACTCATTTCCAGCTGCTTCTGATGCTGCCAAGGAAATCAAACCTGATTTTTAGAAAGTTCTTCCACTTGGCTTCTGTTGCAACGACCTTTTAGCTTCAGCAAAATTTGTGTGTGCTTAGCAGCTCTGACAAACTGTGTTTTCCATCAGGTGCCCAAAGCTGTATTTAGAATCTGGAGTTGAGCACTTGGCTTTGACGTTCTGACTGAATAGTAGTTTTTATAAAAAGTCCTGGTGATTGTAATTCGTCAAATTAGGGGCCCACATTGCTGCCTTCAATACTCGTCTTTTCCTAATGCACGCATCATCAATTCTATCTTGAACACTGATTTGGAAAAATAAACTGACTGTATCATAATAGTAATACTGCAAGAATGCATAAACCCAACTATGTTTTTATATGACAGTTTGCCAGAATTGCTCACCCATGTAAAATTAGTGATGTGCCAACATTGGCAGGATTAGAGCATAATCATATTTTCTGTTCTTTTTTTGGTGATAATCACTATACCAAAGATAGCAGTGGAGGAGAGTTGCAGTGCATGTAGTTTTAGTTTTGATAGCTTGGGTAACAGCAACGGTCGTAGTGGAATGAAATAATGCAGGTGTCAGCATGGCAGAGGTGCCGGAGGAAATATCCAGCATTATTCTTGGTAATTTCCCCACCAGCTGTGCTGAAGCCCAGGGTGTTGCTTCTGCCCGGTTAAACTGAAGCACGCTCAGCTAGGGCTGCCCTGGTGAAATCATACTGCCCCGATGCAGAGCCAGCACGGGCTCTCTGTGACACAGAACATGAGATCCCAGCAGCTTGTGCTCCTCAGGCCTGCGGACAGTTACCTTTTGTAGAAATACAATGCTCAATACATTTTTGTATGAGTCATATGTGTTCTTGCACTTCAGTCTCTTCCAAACAAGTCCTCAGTATTTCTGCCTATCGCTTCTAGCCCACCATTAACAGAGTAGTTCCACATCTTGTAGAATGAAAAATGCATATGAGCTTAGAATTATCTTAATAAAATAAGAATTAATTCCGTAACACCACCACAACCACCAAAATCTATGTAGAAAACTGTTGCGAGAAACTTTATGTGAGAATCTCCTTCAGGGTGGTGCAATGATCTTTTGATATTTTTTCACGTAAATCTCTTCAAACTGTTTTTTCTTTTACTTTAGCAGAAATAAAATAAAAATTTAAAAATAGCCAGAAGGCAAAATATTACCACATTTTAAATTTGAACAAGTTCTTCTGGTTTCTTTCATAAATGCCATTAATGCCAAAAGGGAATTCTGCACTTACGTACTGAAACATCAATGTGATCATATGATTCACACTAAAATTCAATCTGAATAGCAATGTTTTAATGTGGTATAAGAAGAAAAAAAAAAGCTGCCCCAAGGCTGGCAGCTTCTTCTTATCCAGTACAGGGAAAGAATTCTCTCTGCAGGAAAGTTAAAATAGCTGTATTATGCACAAGCATTCGTGCGCCTGCATACATAGTTCATATAAAGCACCTTAAGCTTTTGCAGATGATAGATGACACTGTAGCATAGGTTCAAGCGGAAGAAGTTTCCAGTCTGGGCGGTATGAGTGAGTCTGTCCTGGTCTGAAAGAGTCATCTCTGCGTGCAGGCATCCTGCCCTTGCACTGACACGGCCACCTTCCAGGCTGCCGGTGGCCGCTCACTGCTGTGCTGTGCTGCCTCTTGCCAGGCGCCGCGGAGGAGCCTGTTCAGTGTGTACGTAACAGGACGGGTCCAGGCACTGTTCTGGTGTATACGTTGTCTTGCAGAGAGCTTGCTCTTGAAAAACCGGCCCAATTCTCCTCTAACTGGACGTGGTTTACAGCCAGCAATACAAGTGGATTGATGCGTGGGTGCACAAGCATAGAGCAGGGGGAGGTGGTGGTTAATGAGGATGTATTGGATAGTGTGGGACCTGAGCGTGATGTAAGTGATATGGAATAAGGGGTGGAGAATGTCATGGTTTCAGCCAGGATGGAGTTAATTTTTTTTTCCTAACAGCTGGTGTAATGCTATGTTTTGGATTTGGGATGGGACGAGCGTGATAGGGCACTGGTGGTTTTGGTTGTTGCTAAGCAGTCAAGGCCTTTTCTGCTTCTCACACCGCCCCAACAGCGAGTAGGCTGGGAGTGCACAAGGAGTTGGGAGAAGACACAGCCAGGACCCAGGACAGCTGTCCCCAGCTGATCAAAGGGCTATTCCATAACGTATGACGTCATGCTCAGTTTGTAAAACTGGGGGAAGAAGAAGGAAGGGGGGGATGTTTGTAGTGATGGCATTTTGTCTTCCCAAGTAACAGTTATGCGTCACGGAGCCCTGCTTTCCTGCAGATGGCTGAACACCTGCCTGCCGATGGGAAGCAGTGAATGAATTCCTTGTTTTCCTTTGCTCGTGTGCGTGGCTTTTGCTTTACCTATTAAACTGTCTTTATCTCTACTTATGATTTTTTCCTCTGATTCCTTCTGATTTTCTCCCCCATCCAAACTGGGGGGAGTAAGCGAGCGGCTGCGTGGTTACAGCTGCCGGCTGGGGTTAAACCATGACAGCAGGTCAGAATCAGGCAGGGTGTTTTGATTTCCCCTGGTGTCGTTACCAGCAAAGCAGTATGATTTTCAGGAGAAGTTACCACAAGTGTGGGCTGTCATGAAGATGACAGCTGTTGCATTGTGGAAAAGATTGGGTTCGCTCCCAGCTCCTCGTAGCCCCTATCCATCTTCTTCCTTTGTGATTCAAAGTTACAGGTACAGCATCCCCCAGAGTGGAAAGGAGATGACTCAGCTGTAATTACAAAGGAGACTTTTGAGATCAAAAGCTGTCACCAGTTTCTTGTAACGGTGTTTAGCCCTCGAATTCCCCAGCCAACTGAATGCTAAACCATGCCCTGCTGGGATGCAAATAACTTGAAAGGTGAAGGGCAGAGGTCAGAGTACTGCCTCCTTGAGTGCTGGCCAAGATTTTGGTGCACAGTGAGCCGTATCATCTCATGATGTTGCACAAGGCTCAGCGCAACCATCGCTTATGTAGCTGGCCGGACCCAGGAGCACCCATCACACCAGCCTCGAGGACAAATCCTGATGCCTACAGTCTCCCATGCAGAAGGGAGGACCTCTGGCAGAGGCAGGGCAAAGGAGCTGCTGTTTCCCATCCCACAAACCTGAGCCCTGTCCCCTGCAGGGCTCGCTGAAGGTCCTCCCATGTGGGAGAAGGCCAGCCCCGGTTTCACAAGATGCTCGCATTGATATGCCCGCTTAGGCTTAACTATTTTACAAATACGCATCTCAGCCCTCTGCTGAGGTTTTAAAGAGCATTGTTAACTCCATATGCGTCTTTTGGCTCCCTGCTTTTTATTTCCATGTTTTATCTGCTGGCATCCTTAGAGTGTTAAAAGTTGCATTTAACCTCGTCAAAGAAGGACTGTTTCTATTTTAAACTGAAGCATTTTGCACACAAGTCGTATTTTGCTTGCCATGTTTCCTTATGGCTAAATATTTGTGTTGGAATTCCTAAATGATAATACAAAAACAGGCGAGTGAGCTGAGGAAGAGCAGCTTCTGTTCTGGAAGGGAGTTTAATGATGTCCTCAATGTCTTGTAAGTGAAACTTTTATAGCCAAGGCAATAGAAGGAATAGCAGCAATATATATTTCATGACAGATTTAGCCTTTCTTTTTTCACAAAATTTTTATGAGCATTCAATGATTTCCTCAAATTCATTTGGTGAAATCTCTTGGATTATTGTGCAAATTGCCTTATCCCATAGAGTGAATGACAAGAATTCTCAGGCTGAAACATGAGCTTCTCCCTCTGCTGAGTAGCTGCCATTGCTGAGGCGAGTCACACACTATTTATTGCCGGGGCAAGTGTGTACTTAACCTGCTTGGGTTCATTTAAAACTTAATTTTCTGTGAATGTGTCAGTGTGCAGCTCTAGGATCCACCTGCTTCTGGACCTGATTGGGGATTTTCCCAGAAAAAAAACAGTGTTTTACCCATTAATTAAGTCCTGCAAAATGGCAACTTTTCCCAAGAAAATGTTACATTTGCAAACTTGTTGCACTGAGAGAACTGAAATAAAATAGATTAGTTTGGGTTTGCTTAATCTGAAGTACAACCTCAGTGCTTCAGGTCCTTGGGATAAATTTCCTTGTTATCATGCACCAGGCCATCCCTTCTGCAGAGTCCCGCAACAAATCCTGGCTGTCACGCGACTGCACGCCCAGCAAACACCTCTGCATTTCTCAGCTGAAATTCTTGATGGGTTTTCTTCCCATAAAAATTGGTTTCAATCTGATTTGGGTCAAAATATGAAAATATCTGAATCACCCCAGAATGAAAATGCTGTTTGCTCAGCTCTTCTTCCTGCAAATATCTACACAATGAAACTGTAAACAAAATTAGTGGAAAGAGAAATAGCAGTGGGGCAAGCATGACTTAGCAGACTGAAGAGAACATCAGTGTCTATTTACAATATTTTTCAAGGTTTGTCCCTAAATCTGTTGGAAACTGCTATATTCATACAAAATGACTAGAAAAGTGGCCTGAAGTGATCTTTGCCCTACAAACTTGACCTTGAATTGAATGCAGCCTGGTAAAATCTGGCCATCACCTGCCAGTGATTATTAGGAATTAAAATACATTTTATTGAAGTGCTTCAAATATATTATTTTTGGTCATTAGCGTATGCTAGTAAATGCTACTGGAAAATGAACATTTCAGACCAAAATAGAAGCTTTTGCAATGTTAACTATAAAAACTACTAGAAGCTATTGTCTCTACCTAAATAGAGTGGTAACAGAGGAAACTAGAATGCAAAGGAAACTTTGATGCAAACTCATCTTTATCCCTTCGAAATAAACAGCTACTTAATGGGATAGCGGCTCTTTTATATATCTCCCTTTTGAACAGAGATAGTGAGTGCCTCCCCATTATCTATTCTTTCAATACTTATCCTGAGAGGGAAAACACGTGACAGGTGGGTATAATACATGAGAGACAGATATTATTGCATGGTTGTAATCCAGTACACCAAGGTCCTTACTTCAGCTGGGACTCGAATAGAGATGCAATAAATGATAAAGAAAAGAACAGTCCTTTTTCTTGAATATCTTTGTGAAAAAAATACTGTATATTGCCACAGAGATAGCAAAATAGCTGCATTATTTTTTTTCTGCAGAAAAACTCTGGGTAAACAGCAGCCATTAATAAAACAGACTATTTTCCCCTAGACTGAAAAAAGATATTATGAGGCCAAGATTGTTCAACTGATGAACCTGCTTCTGTAATCTGTTTCAGATAACAATGTTATAACACTACTGAGCGTATGCCTGTGTGAAAGATATTAACAATTTCTTCTGAAGCAAAATACGAAGTAAAAGAACAGCTGTCTGAAAAGAGTGTAATTGGTCTTGTGTTACACAGGAATTAAAGGCAGTGATGGAAGTGTTACAAACATTTTGTTACATTAAAATGAAAAATTATTATTATGGGATGAGTTGGACTGAATTTTGTACTGAAAACATCATGCGTTTATCTGCTTATTTAAACTGTGCTTTTCAGATGCCTTTATCAGGACTGTCTAAGCTTTCGCATCACCTCCTGTTTCAATTGCTTTCCTTTGAGGAACTTCAACTGATTCAGCCATACTTTCTATCTGATCTCTACCTCACACTGAATTTTAATGTCAAAGGTGATTTCAAAAAGTTCAGATGTAATTGACAGGAATGCTAGGAATAGGAGGCAGATTTCACAACACCTAATATTTTTTCCACTGTAAAGTACTTGTAGCAACCCTCTAATTCAGAGAAGGAACATGAGATTTGGCAAGGAACTTGGTCCTAGATTCACTAAGCTTCTGTTATTTCTTCTGAGAAAACCTACCTGTATTACAAACCCCAGCAAATCTCAAGCTCTACAGGTTTTCCTGCACTCGTTCAGCGCAGATGAAAATTACAGCAGCCTTAAAGTTGCTTTGCATTTAAGCCGAGAGATTGGATCCGCTTGGGGACATCCAGCAAGCAAGCAAGTGTAAGGCAGACCACAGTTGTTTCACATACGAACGACTCTGTGTGGCATTCCCAGCGCTCCCTGTTCCACATCATGCATTTAAGTGTATATTTCATAGCTGTTGTATGTGTTGCCCCATCGCAGTCCTACTCAAGGACTGCAAGCCAAATTGGATGCTTGGCTGTTAAGGCAATGGAGGTCATTCCCTTGCTTTTATATTATTTGACAGTGATAAATCTTTCACTCCATAGGCAAGTAAACTGCAATTGCTGCCAGAAGAAAAAGAACTCATTAAAAAAATGGCTTGATAAGCATATTGATTAATGAACACTTGGAATAATGCAGTTAAAGACTTAACTCAAATTTGTTATAATTCTGATTCCTAGGCAGTGCGTACCTGCTATCATAATCCATGACTGTAACCAAACCACTAGAAACACTGAGAATTAGCACAAGGAAGCAGCAAATGGGTGTCTGGATCATGCTGACAGCACATTGTACCGTGGTCATAATTTTTCTTTCCCTAATAACACTAAAATAATGATAACTGTAGGATCAAATGGGTTGAAACGATGAAGCAACACGGGTTTGAAAGAATTTGCGTTTCCTATGTCACACCAAATGGCTGACGTTTGGAGTGTGCTGTTTAACCAGCTTGTCTCTCTTTCCAGGTTTTAATCAGTTTCTAAATAGTTCTGCAAAAGCTTGGGATCAAACCTTTCCAAAAATCATGAATCTAAGGAGCAAGTCCTCTAGGCAAGATGTATGAAAAGACCAAAATTAAGATAAAATTAAGACCAGAAGACAAAAACAGATTAAAAAAAAAAAAAAAGTACCACATTTTAAAAAGTGGCAGCACTGAAGAAATATAGACTGTCCACCTCTGAAAGTGACCTAGCTGAGTTTAAAATGCAAGACTACAGAGAGAAACAAGTACCTGATTTTCCCTCTCATCAACTTCAAGAGAGGATCTGAAGCTTTTTATCCTGCAGATGCCTCATGCCTGCAGTTACAGTGAAGCGCACAAGAAGGAGAAGGCCTCTTGGGATGACCAGTGTGCATGGGAGGTGTGGGCTCAGCCTTGGAAAGGCAACAGTACAGAGCAGAACAGACAAAAATGAGAATTCTTGTCTGACTTTGCAAGAACTGGCCTTTCTCTGCTGCCTCAGTTACCAGGTTTTCTCAATAGCATCTCCAAACAGTGTCTCAGCTGGAAATTCAGATGCCAAAAATGCCTGTTGAGGATGGCTGAAGAGTATTCCCGGATGCAGTGTGGCAGCTGGATCAAGCCCAGCTCTCAGATCCTGGGTGTCAGCAGCTCCAGTGAGACGTGAGCTGCAGGTTACACCGCTCTGCCACTGCTTCAGCCACACGTCAGGCTGCGTCCTGCTCAGAGGACTGATCCCCAGATGCTGAAAAGATCCCACCAGTTGCTCACAGCCAGCAATCTGCTGACCCCGGCGCATGGGTCAAAGCTGGCATGGTTCTCCACATCATTCTGTTAATTCCCTGGAGATTTGCAAACTGTCATGAAAAATGCCATGTTTTCACAGCGGCCATCTGTTATAACCACATAAGATTGCTTGTGCTGGTTACCAGCGGGTCAGCTGTGGAGTGGGATTTCTCAGCCTGCCCCATCAGAGGAGGGAACAATCACTACACAGAGTTAAGAAGCAGAGGTTCCTCTCAGATCACATCCAGATGTTCATTGCAGGAAATACAGACCACATGCTGGTGGCTCTTCCAACTATCACACTTGACCAGATCTTGCTCAAATTGTATGAGATGTTTGAATGAGAAGCAGCTGCCACAACCTCTTCCAGCTCACTGTGTGAGAGCTTTGCAGGAGACGTGACACAGGCACCTCCATCCACTGGCAGAAGGGCACAGCCAGAGCTCTGAGCTGCCATTGTGGCTGCTGTTGCCTCACACACACATCGCTTTGAAGCCTGTATTTGTGCTTCTGGTTCAGGATGCCAGACATGGGCCAGCTCTGGATGGGGAGGGTAGGATGGCTTGAGGACTTGCAGCTTGTCTTGCATGGATAAGAAGGAGCAGGGTCCTGCTTGGTGGAAATGCAGGTAAAGGAGGAGGAATGAAAGAATACAGAGGTCAGATGGGGACATTCAGGTGCAAGAGGTGACAAAGAGTGGGGCAAATAGATAGAGATGTGGGGCTGGATCCTGACGAGACAAAATACATTGCCATGTGAGCAGTCAGGGAAGCTGACATTGACAGATTTAGTTTGGGAAGCTTTTGTAGGCACCTGCAACAGAAGGATACCTTGCAGGGTGATAAGCATACTTGGAAGATATGTTGCAGAAAACTCAGGCTACTTAACTGTCCTGTCAGTAACATACCTGAACAAAAATACATGCATACGGCAACATAAGGTAGACAGGAAGTCTTGTACATCCCTTTTAAATCAAGTGAAAACTAGAGGTCAAGTTTCTCTGGCAATAGAAAGATTGTCATGAACAGAGAAAAACTTGCCGCTAAAAGAGTTCACATAAAGAGCGCAGAGCAGATGGAAAGGGAAAGATCCAGTCTTCCCTCTCCTCCCATGCTGGCCCAAAGAACGCTTCAGATGTGACCAGCTCTCCAGGATCAGTGCGACACTTTCAAGAAAATACCTGAGCTCTGGATGTCAGGATGCCTTTTTCCAAACCAGGATGATCTGCTCTCACATCCGGGGCTTGAGAAGCAAGTGCCTGTCCAGCAGACTTCCCAGCCCCCTCTGTACTCCTGGCCCTGTAGACAGAACATGATCTTCATGCCCAAGTACATTTTATTTCTCGATTTCTTGCAGGAGGGAAAGCTATGGAGGAGGGACAGTCTGTTTATTCCTACAGTCTCTGGCATCCTGGATCACTGGCCTCTTGTTGCGATCGTAACACAAATAATAACTTCAGGTGCTGATGCTTTCAGTTAACCTGGAGTTCTTCTGGAATACCTAGGTAGAGACTTACATCCAAGCACTACAGAAGTAGTGAGTAATATGCTGTTCAGTGTTACTCAGATAGCTACAGCATTCCCTTCTGGGTAGTCTCGGCATTAATGATAAAAGGAAATTAGAAATGCCTCTGGTGGGCCTTTGTAGTTGCTGTTACTCGCTAGAGACAGGACTTCATCCATACAAGAACCACATGGGTGAGACTGCAAAGAGAGGATATTTGACTGCAGCAGAAATCCCTCTGTAAGTTATTCTTTCAACAATTATTAGACAACTCTTTTGCTAGTGTTTTGTCTGAGTCCTCTGTACCCATGGGAAAGGTTTTGCCAAGTGCCAAATGACTATTTCTAAGGCTCTGAAGACCGGCTATGTTTGGAATAAACCTAAGAATTGCTTCACCTCGTTTTTTTCTATGCTCTAAGGCCTCAAAGCTGCTAGAGGCATGATATTAAATGCCTCGCCAGGAACACGTACATAGTGGGGAGCCATGGAAGGAGATGAGGCTCCTGGTGGCATTTTGGGGAAAAGTGTATGTGCCTCAGCGTTTCAGTGACATCTATTGGAAGGCGCTGTTGGATTGGTTCCCAGCATTAATTTGCAATAATCACAATAATTTACATTCAAGCCTTAATTCATGAAGATCTGGATATTTATGGGATTGGGGATCTTGAAAGGATAGGGTGTACTTTCTGGTCTATTTCTGCCCCTTTTCATTCCAGAGAAACTCTACTCATGACTCACTGCTCATTACCATCTCCTGGCAGTGTATGAAGAGAGAGATGTACAGCAGAACAAAACGTTTCTTACCCTGATTATTTGCTTCTTTTCAACAGTCCAGTACCTCCTTTACCACAGCCTCGTAGATGGTTTCCTTATAATTTAAATCCTCAAAAATGTTTACGTAAGGAAACACTTGAACATAGGACTACCTCAAGGTTCTTGTATATCAGTTTATCACCTCAGTGCTGACTGGTTGGGGCCAGGGGGAAAGTGGAAAATCCCTTTCTGTGAGATGTACGGACAGGAAAGGTTTAGCAACAACATGGCACTGTCTGTGGGCCATGGAGGCACCCATCTGACGGTGACAGGTGCTGAGGGAAGTTGCTAACAGAAAGAATGCTACGAGGTAAAAAGGTTTCTTTTTTTATATATAGTAAGGTATTTAACTTACTAACCAGTACCCATGCTAAAGCACCGCTGGGTTTGTGACATGTTCAGGTGCTGTCTGCTCCTCCTCACTGCCCAACCTGGTTGCTGGAGCTCTTTGAAATCTCTGATTTGGTAACTTCTGAAGTACACCATCTCTGTGCGCTATCTTCTATGGCTGCTGCTTCCAAATGTAGGACAGCTACATTGGCTGTGTCCCTCCTGCTGTGTGGGATCGTCCTCAGTGCAGTGCTAAGGTGCACTTATAGATAACATCTGGCCTGTATGGTGGCATCCTGCGTTGGTGTGCACCATCCCCTCTGTGCTCAGTAGTTGCTTCTGGAAAGACTTATGGTTACTCCATCAAGGAGGAAGGCATGATGGATGGCAGTTGATCCTCTGGTCCATACAGTGCAGACATGGCTATATGGAATGAAGATCATTGAGCTGTGACTTCAGTTTGCCTTCACTTGGAGGGATAACCCTCACAGAGTGCTCTTCCTTTGGAAGAATCAACCATTTATCTTTCATCCATGCAAAATTTTATAAAAGGATTTACTAGTGATATTTGATTGAAAAGAAGCCAGGGATCTTTCTTTCTTGGTTTTAATGCATTTGATGCTGTTCTGGAGAAATTACTTTAGGTGAAATCTTATTAGTCAGGGGTAAAGTCCACTGCAAAAATGATGTCTTATGCTTTGGGAATGAAAAGTAGATGTTAATTTACTTTTTTCAATGATTTGGAAGCAGAATTGGAGTCCTAAGGACCTTTCCAACTCTATTTTCTGGTCCAGTCAAACAGCACAGAGCACTGAAGGCTCCTCAGCAGCAGAGGCACAATGGAGGAGTGGTGATCTGAGCATGGGGCAGGGCAGTTCCCAGGGGAGAACGATGGACGAGCCTATGGATAAACCTGATGTGGAAGGTGAACCGGGTTAGGGGTTAGAGCCTTTGGGAGATGGGCTTGCTGCCACTGAAGAGATGGAATGAGTGGGGGCAGCAGCTACGCCAACATCTCTCCACCCCATCCACCCCTGTCTCAGCAGCAGAAGCCAGATGAGCTATAGATTCACCAGTGAGAGGACAAGGCTGTTTGGCCACCCGCTAACACATTGATCCCCTCTGCAAATTCCTACTTTTCTAATGCATAAATCCAGTGTGGGGAGGTAGCTAGGTATGTCTGGAATCTGGTCTGAATAATAGAAACACACTGAAATTATCCCAGGGGAGAAGTATCTTGAGTTACCCATTTACAGCCGGCACACATTTCATATGTGACAGTAGGACAAAGCACTGTAAAAATACCCTTAACATTGTGAATCTGTGCTCTGATTTGCACTTAAAAGGCAACATCTGATTAGCATCTCTGTTTTATTAACAGAAGACTGGGAGGATGAAAGCTTCTCAGATAGCACCTTTATTGTACCAGATATTTTTGGTAGTATACTGTGGAAGAAAATGCCACATTTTGTTAAAGTTTATCACTTGAATACCACAAAGGATTTGGCAGCAGTTTATAAACCTAGTGGTAATTTTCACTGTTGCCCATTTTTCAGTCTCTGAAGATTCTTTTAAAAAATGCTTCTGATGATCTCTTGAATCAACTGGTGTTCACTGGCCTGTGTGGGGATGCGTGCTGTTGTACACCACCTGTGGGGCTGCCTTTGGTAGAAGCAGCTCAATTGCTGTGTCAGCAGTTATCACAGTGTTTAATTTTAATGGACTTGGTTACACAACACATTCTCAGACCTTCCAGCTGCGCCTAATGAAAATGCATACTGACACTCATCATCCCCCTTGCTCTGCTCTTACCTTATTATTTTTTTATTATTCTACTTACAAGGAATTTCAGCGCTCCAGATATATGAAATGCCATGTATGTTGAGGATAATCTCCCGTCACTGCAAGGTTTCTCCTCTGCTAGTTCTCCCTGCGCGCTTCATTTCATCTGTTTGCCCCCCATTAGAAAGGGTAGTGAAACATTTGGTTCTTGAAGGGCTGAGTGCTTCATTTTATGTGATGTAACTGCATCAGCAGAGCAGCAATTTACAATGAATAACTTGTTTGGCAGTCTTAGGCTTTTTTCATGGATTGTCTTTGAACAGATTGTAATTTTCTTGAATTTATTAATTATTCAAAATGTTAATGACTTTGTGGGATTGATTATGAGCAATTTTATGTGAGTATTTGGTATGCAGTACTCCACTTCTAGGGCCATTACTTTGTTGTGCAGGTAGATAAAGGTGCATCATGTTTTCTCTATTCTGTTGACAGAAGATGCTGAAAAATGTCACGACAATTTTGCTCGGAGGGTAAGAGTTTAGGGAGAGACTGAAAAAAAAGAGCAGAACATTTCCCCTAAAATGCTGGGTAGATAAAAGAGTTTTTCTAAGAACAGTTTCTGAAATAAAGAAGATTATTGTCACATTTCTTTTATTTACTTATTAAATTTTAACTTCTTATAATAACTTGCACACAAGGTAATTGGGTGTGTGCATGTAGTCCCAGTGGAGGTGTCCTACAGCTTAGGTCATGATCACCTTGGGCTTTGGTGAAAGCTGTGTTTCTCCATACAAAATATTCTGAAACTATGCTTGTGACCAGTTTGCAAATTTCCCTCAAGGTTATTGTGAAGGTGAAGGTGACTGTAGGCAGTTTCCAGTCCTGAAGAGTGCTTTCAGAGGCTTGTGATGTTTGCTGGTCTCCTAACACTTGCTTTTTATTTCTATTGAAGCATGAAAGGTTTTAATTCACTTCAAATGAGCATTTTGTGGGATAAAAGCCTGATTTCCTGAACAGCAAGTGACTTAAAATAGGCATTCATCAAATTAACTTTTAAAGACATTTGGATACTTGATTAGGAAATATTTTGTAATGCTTCCTGTGATCTGCCCTTGGGTACTTTTGCTTTAAGAGGGAGAAGAGAGAGGAAAGGCAGGTGCTGTAAGGCAGAGGTACATATTGCTTGTGTCACTTATTTAAATCAGAATTATATCCAAATTACCTGAATGATAAGTATCACAGATTGAAAAGTCACATGTTAATGACAATACTCTCGCCACTTTGGCAAATCTGAGACCTGGTTGTATGACTGGCTGCTGCTGGCCAAAGCTTTCCCTCGCATACCTGACTTGAATCTCTATGGGCGCCAGACCTCCACAATGTACCTTTTTCATGGCTTTGATGAGCAGGTCTATTTATGGGGTTCTTAAAAAAGCTGACTGCTACCCAGACCTTAGAGTAACATGCTGCGTGCTGAGGCCCTCTGTAGCTGTTCAGGTGAATAAAGAGCACTTTCCTCCTATGGCTCTGCACATGTTCAGCCGTAAGTAACGGAGGTCGCAGGCACTGCAGAGGACTGTCAGCTCAGCACAGGAATGGATCGCTGCTGGCTTGTGTTTCAAAGACACAGCTTAGTTCAATACACTGGATTTCAGCCATGCAGGCTGCAACTAACTTCTGCTCTCCAGGAACTGGTAGTGCATTGTGTGTAAGCTCTCAGAGAAAGATAAGGGTTACTTGGGTAGGAAATGAATGGAGGAGCAAAAGCTATACACCTTAAGGTTCCCACAAGCAGTAAAAATTAATCCATTTTAAACTCCTTACATCATTTAAGCTTCTTGGGGCAGGGATTTGTCTCTAAGTCCCTGTAAAATATCATGTCATATCCATTCTACTCTGTAAAATGAGTAAAAACCATTATCCACAAAGCTCAGCAGTCACGGCAGAAATCTGCGTGGCACCTACATTTGGTTTGCATTGAAACCTCAGTAAACCCAACCTAGTTCTGCACAGTAGGCACTGAAATGAAAACTCATCATTAGTTAACAGTGCTCTGGCATTTCCCGGGCTACACATCAGAAACAGGCTGAGTTGGGTGCGGTTTATTGCAACAAAACGCGGAATTCATCTAATTCTGTTTGAACTTAACGACTTCCAAATTTAAGCATCTGCATGTGAGCTAAGGGCATGGTGCAGTTGCTTGACTACATGTTTCTGGAGCAACCAGAGTTGCTCATCTGCTGAGCTGTGGTTATCTGAGCCACCCACCCATGTGGGCTGGGCAGCTGTGACCCATGGGATCCCCATGTCCCTCTGGAGTGGCAACGGGAAGGCGAGTGGGATAATCTAGTGCATCTCACATGAGTTGCGTGTGACGCCTATATTTAAGCAACTGAATCAACCTGTAGGTATGCAAGTTCTCACTGAAGTCTGTGGACATTTATTCAATGCAGAGAAGAGAAGGCCTAGAACACAATTCAGTCACCCTAAAGTGGACACCTAGGTGCTTGGATCATTTTTTCTCATCTCACCATCAGCCTCTTTAAAAGCTGGCCAGAACCTGTCCCTCAAATGTCAGAGCTGGGCTGCAGCTGGCCAGAGGGTAACGAGTCAGTCCGGGAGGTGCAGAGCACGTCTCCCAGCTCCCTCAGGTCTGCTGTATGCACCACGTCTGTCTGGCTCACAGCTTTCCAGCTACAGAGTGGTTACTAGAGCGCAGATTTTACTCTTTCACACATTGCTATTGGAACACACAGTTATTATGTGTGTCATTCTCTTTTTTACACAAAGAAAAAGTGAGCAAGAATGTGAAGTATACAAGTATAAGCATGTACATGTGATTATGGCATACAAAGACTGTACGTCTGTTGTCATTAAAGCTGTCTAGTAATTTCCATTTCCTTTCTACAAATGCCTCTACAACTGAAGTTTATATGAGTTAAATCTTTGTTTGCTAATTCTGAAACAGACTGTCTATTGATTTGACTTCCTGCGCTGTAAAACCCTGCTTCTTCTGTGCGCATACATCTGGGCCAACTGGAGGTCAACAGATATCTCCTAAGAAAGAACTGGATGACTTTTCTTTTCTTCACTTGAAATACATGGCAAAGTTCTCTCTCTGAACCTTACAGAAAAGTGCAGTAACGGGAAAGCTACAGGGAAAATAGACCCATAAAATTAAAGATAAAAGTCAGGAATAATCTCTCTCTGTTTCTGGTATGGGGTACACACAACTGGCCAACAGAGTGAGTTACTGGAATGCATTGAAGGATCAGCAGAGGCTTATTCTTTGTCTTCCACTTTTAACTTGACACGATCCCCAAATGTATTTTTATAGTTTCCTTCCTGGTATGCTCCCAGAGATAAGTACTTTCTTAAAGTGAATGTCAGGCCAGAACTAGCTGGAAGAAAGCTTCTAGTGACATTGTGTGAAGGAGCTATAGAATTTGTTCCCAATTCCTTTGTTGAGCCACCCCAACTCATAAAAAAGCAAAAGGATAACACATTTCTACCTGATGCACTCCTGGTTACCCTGCAAATGGTACAAAGAACTTTAAAAGCTTATATACAGAGTAATAGTCAGTCATGCACTTGATCATGGACTTCAGTAAAGAGAGGAGGATTATAAACTGTGAAAGAATTCTTCTTTGTTTCACATGAGAAAACATTTTCTGTTTCATTTTATTATACTGAGTTTTCCTGCATGAATATTCCTAATACAGTCTGCTGTGTCCCTGAGTTTTCATTCATATTCACATCATTAAAAATAGACTTTTTTTGGATCCCAACCCTTCTGATACATTTTAAAAATTATTCTTGCAACAGCAATACTCAGTGGAACTACTTTTTAAAGTAGTGTGCTGTTTTATTTATCTTTGGGAATGGCAAATATTACATAACAAGTAGTGTTTGAGAAATAGCAGCAAAACCAGTAAATCCTGCAAGCTCACCGTACCTCTACAGCTGCGTTCAGGGCTAATGCACCCTTTGGTGCAATTCTGCTTCTCCTTCCATTACACACCCCCCCCATACGGTGCATGAACGGTATCGAAGGTCAATAACTGCATTTGTGGCTTTGATGGGGCAAACGTCTATCAGTAAGGTAAGTTCTGCTGGAGCTCGCGGAGGGAGCGGTGGTGAGGGACTGCTCCTCTGTCTTGGGGCAGACAGGCTCCAACAGCCCGATGGGATGCTGCTTCTGGATCACTGGGGCTTTCTAGGTCTTTGACACTGTAATAAGCAAATAATAGGGATAATTCACTGATACAAACTCATTGATTTCACGGGGTTTTAAGCACTAAATTACTTGAGTCATTAGCCAAGGGGGACGAAGACCACTGATCTCAATGGGAAGACTCACTGACTTTAGCAGGCTTTGGATAAGGCTCCAAAAGGAGGGAGATGTTGGATCACTGGTCATTAAGGGAAGATAAGAGAGAAACTGCTTTAAAGGAAATGTTACTTCGTAGCTTACATCTCTACTGAAGAAAGTTATCTTACCAAAAGCATCATCAGCTGAAAGTTAGCATGAAGACTATTTCCTATAGAGTCACACAGTAATGTTTGCTTAGGAAAATAAGAGATAGGCTGGAGAAAATTCTCCACCTGGAATTAGAGGAAGGTAAATGGAGCAAATCCCTGCAAATGAGAAAGTTTAGAACATCCTGGTTATGCTGAAAGTGAAAACCAGCCAACTTCCCGCTTCTCAGGAGAGGCACTACATACACATTTGGAAACATCCACGTAGCACAATCTCCCTCATTAAAAACAACTAAACTGCCACCATCTTCCTGAATCAATACAGAAGTATTTTACCTTTTCTAGTGTCACCTTCAATATCATCTGATACGGCATAATTAAATGCAAATGAAACCGCTGTTAGGGAGAACACCCTGTTGTTTCTGGTAATGATCAGTTAAAAGGTGTGCTTGCATGGAGAAGCCAGAAGGTTGTTAATTACATCTCTGTATGAATGAAATGCTCTTTGTAAGAGTTAAGGGAGC
Organism: Burhinus oedicnemus; assembly: GCA_008921705.1. Lineage (NCBI taxonomy): Eukaryota > Metazoa > Chordata > Aves > Charadriiformes > Burhinidae > Burhinus > Burhinus oedicnemus. The sequence goes on from VFFE01008330.1 coordinate 696,457, forward strand.
CCAAAGATGGGCAGATTCCTGCTGTTTGCCTTGTCAAGACAGCAGCTGTGGAATATATAACCAGGGAGAAAGTCATCAGAGATCAATTTGCAAAAATGCTAACAAGGTATTAAGAACCTCCTGAAATTTGTGGAAGTGCTTTTAAAAAGAGATCTGAAAAACTTTTATAGAAGGTGTTTAACAGTTTCGGCATAGGAAGTGAGTATCTTTACGTTTAAGGACACCTAAGGTCTTGGGGTTTAGGAACTGAAAAGAACTGGCTTCTATTTTCAGACCTTCCTTGTACTTTGCAATGACCTTAAAACCCCCCCATTTAGTAGGCTGATCCTAAGTTAGCTAGTGAAAGACAAAAGGCCAGGCCAGGACCTTTGCACATCTGAAGTGCTTCTTGGGTGTTATTTAGAAAACATGAGTGGAAATGAAGCACTTACATAGACCTTACATTATGCCCTTGCACAGAATGAATTTTGCCCTGAAGCCCATGAAATACTTTGCGATCACCAGGCAGAAATCGCTGCAAGAAGGATTATCATTTAATTGCAACTCATTCATGCTTGTTTATCAGCATTATTTATACGGTTTAGGTTATAATTTAAACTACCAGAAAAGGCTGTGAGGTGTGTTTCTGTGCACGTGGCACGCTTGTGAACCTGAAGCATTTGGAAAGGCTCTGGATTGAGGAAGATCCCACCCAGCCCCTCACAGAGCAAGAGGAGCAGTTCCTGCAGAAATAACCTACTGCCCTGACAGCGTCGCAGGTTATGCGGCTGTACGCTTGGAGACAGTAGTCAGGGCTGTGAAGAAGTCCTTTAAATAGGATCTGAGCCCTGCCACTGTAGGGTTTTGACCACCACACAGATTTTATCAAGCCGATCCAGCCAGGGCAAATCAAGGAGTCCAAATTAGCTGTGTGTCCTCTTCTGAGCAAATATATCTTATGGCTTATTTCAGCAACCGCGTGTGATGACTGTCTAAACCAACCATTTCTGTAGAGGAATGTCATTATAGCAGGAAGAGATGAAATCCAGCTCCCCTGACTTCAGTCATCTAGAAGCTAGGCACCAGATATAAAGGAGTTAGGCAGGCATTCTCTAAAATCAAAGCACAGAGATGTAAGCCTGAGTGATCACACATGACTGAGTGATTCATCCTGGTCTAAAGGAGGCATCCCAGACAAATCAAATGTGTTGCCCCCTGCAGAGGCCTCTGTCTCTCCACTGATAATAGAGGGAACCCAGACAACAAGCACAGACAAGATGCTAAACTCTGTGAGGCTAAAATTAAGTGACAGAAATCCTGCCTTTCATGAACAAAGATCGTGTTTTAGTGGAAATCATTTAAGACATAACATAGACATACAGAAAAAATGAAATATAAAATATAAATGAGGAGAAATCAAGGATCTTTCCCCAGAGAAATAAGTATCAAGAAGTAATGTACTTAAAAGTCTGTTAATGAAAACCTTGAGCATACAGATTATTAGGTAAATAAAGAGTAAACCATGCAAATAAGGAGTAAAGAGTATGTATATGTATACTATTCATCTACACTGTTTTTTAGTATGATAGAAAAACATCTTATTTCCCATGGATTCTGCTTTCTTAGTTTGCTCAGTCCCTGGCTGGAAGCTGCCCATCCTGGGCATCACTGTGGAGGAAGCCGTGGTGCTCCTGCTGTGCAGCATCTCTCCCTGCTCCTGGAGGCACAGGAGCATCTCAACCAGGGTCTCATGCCAACCCTGCCACTGCCCCAGCCCATACACCACCAGCAGTTTACCTGGATTGTTAATTTGTGATCAGGCCACTTCTAGCCAGGCTTTGTGGAGGAAAGTCTCTTCATACCTATTGTCTCTGACATTATTTGCCACTCAGAGTTTCGCTTTATTCAAGTTCCTATTAGCGTGATTTATATCAGCCTAGGCTGTTATATCACATGACCTTAATGTAACCATCTCTATAGAGACCTATATAGTTCAACGCAATTTAGAGGCTATCAGCTATCCACAGATTCAATAAGTATTTACTATATTTATATCACCTATGTATAGCTCTCTTGAATAATTAATTTTTAAAATTTATGTAAAATTGCAAATAAAGTTACAGGCACTGCATTAGCATTGCATTAGAATTCTTTTTCTCTCCTGAGTGGGCAAACTCATTACAAAAACGGGGTAAAATGTTAACATGCTCATTCAGAGGAAAATTTTCAGATGGTACATAGGTGATTTGATGTTGAATACTTGTTATTGTTAATGTGAATGACTAGTTTAATTCGCTTGCTATCACACTACAAAATTACCGTTGACATGACCTTCTGTAATGTGCTGAGCATTATTTTATTGACTGTATTTCTAATGAATTTTGTCTGATGAGACAGGCAGTGAAAAAAAAAAAAAAGTAAGCACCACTTTCCCACGCATGATTCCTTCTGCATTTTCTTCTTGAGGTAATGTCTGGATTGTGATTTCTTTGTTGCTAGTTCAGTACATTAAAAATCAGCTAATGTAGCATTAACTAAACACTAATAGGCCATTAAAGACAAACTTCCATGCTGGAGAAAACAAAAATGTTTCAAATGTAAATATGTCAATTTTATATGCACGAATTTTTGCTATCTGATGCCATTTGTATCAATAATTAATACCTGTGTTTCATTGGGATATTATCAGCCTCAATAAATATCCAAACTTTCTTGGCTTAGTATTACTTCTTTTCCTTGCAAAAGGTGCAAGGGGCCAAGATAACATTGGCCATTGCTTTATCCTCCCCTACTGACTACCCGGCAAGAGGACGGACCCAACCGAGCAGTGATCCTGGCAGTACCACAAGTGATGCAGAAGCAAACAGTCATCAACATGTGTCCTGCTATCCAAAGCCCTTAGAATTTACGTGACAATCAGGAAATGTTTTGTCATATTTAAGGGCACAGAGTAATAGTCTCCTTGCATTTATTCAAAGTGCAGATATATGTACAGCCCCCCTTTGCAAGTGCAAAGGTAATGACCTTTGTGGAGCTGGTTCAAGCTCCAGTATTCATCACTAAATGACAGAAATGTAGGCTGGAAGGGCCCCGGGTGTCACACAGCCACCCCTCACTTGAGGCAGGACTCCCATGCCAAGGTGACCAGATCAGCCGTGGCTCTGCTGAGGACCTCCTGGGATGGAGGGTCTCAGCCCCCCGAGCAGCTGGCCCCATGTTACACCACCCACCCTGTGCCCCCTCATCTCTGCTGCATTCCCAAGAGGCTGCCAGCATCTCCTCCATGTCTGAGAAATGAAGGTAATTCTGTGGGGTGGACCCTAGCCAGGCATCAAGGTGCAAGTCTGTGTTTTATAAGGACATCTACATTTTTTCGGAGTTTGAGAGTGGTTTACAGGGAATAATTTCCCAACCAGAGCTTTAGAAAAAACCAATTAGTCTCCTCTTAGAGGAGGACTCTTGTTAGGTTACTCACATGTCTACATTATACATAATGTGCATGGTTATTGCTAGTGCTTCCCGGCCCTTTGCTAGCCTTTGATCGTCTCTTTTCCCAGGGAATATACAAGGCAATAAAAGGCTAACTTGTTTTTTATGACCTTTTGGGAAGAAAAGGCCTTATTCTCCTTTCCAGTAAGGATGAGAACCACTGTAAGGTTCTAATTGTGCCAGGAGCTGTGTTACACTTATCCTTGTATACCAGCCAGTGTGCTGAAATCAATGGGAATACTTGCTGTGCCTGAACTTACAAATGCACCGTGCTTTTATCAGATCTGGACTTGTAGCAGATATAGTTTAAGAGATTATCTTTGAAGTTATCCATCTACACAGCTGACAAGAGGAAAAGAGGATGAGAATAAATGGTGAAGATGATGGCTTTCATCTCTTAAAACAACTCTCCAGATAATTTCCTAATGAGGAATTCTGTTTGAGTTGTTGCAACTACATAAGCTATTGCATTTTGCTTTGGTATAGATAATCAGGATAATAATATTTGCCTGTAGCAAAATGCCATAGTAAGGCAGGGACATGATTTCCATCTGCCTTTCTCAGCTTGTTTTTACAAAAAAAACCCCCTGCCTTCTTTCAGATAGGAGCCGCTCACACAAGATTGAAGTCCAGGACATGTTTTCAGCTTCAGTCTACTGATTTTGATCATTCAGTCACTTGCCTTCCCTACACTCAGGTGGATCTTTATTACAGAGAGTTATCAAAATATTTCGTGTCAGTATTTAAGTGCCAATATGTGCACATGCACCACATAACTGGAAAGAGGCAGAGGGGATTTTTTTTTCACATAGAGAATAAACAGGACATCAGAACAAATTTCTTGCTCCAGTCAGTTTCCACTGTGAAAGTCAAATATAATTTTGGTCAAAATCAAAGGACAAAACCACCTAGCTCATTTCTAGTACACGCCCACCACCATCCCATCTGGTCCTAAACAGGAGACAGACCTGGCCCGGTCCTCGGTGGCGGCACTGTTTTGATGTGGGTTTGATTCATCAGAATCAGGATCCCCACTTTTAGATCCCCACGGACCTAAAAGCCTTCTTGAGTAGATGCTTTGATTGTTGTCTTTTGTAATTATTGTCTATATTTAATTGGAACAAACACTGATGAGCCAATACTTTCATTTTAAAAGGATGTTCTGATAAATGTTTTCTCATCTTTGAAATATCAGGATAGCAGACGTATTGTTTGTGTCTGAAATAGGCCATTTTTACACATGTCACATTTGGAAAATAAATCTGCTCGTATGCCCCCTCAAGGCTGCATTAGATGATGTTAAGTGCTCTCATTTTTCTGCTCCTTAAGATATTTTTAACTGGATGAGTCATTAGGTATTCTGGTCACTCCTCTTACAGATGCAGTTATGATTTTAACAGGGAAAATGTCAATTCTGTGAAATCTCTCTGTGACAACCATTGTCATTGCAGGGAATGTTTAAGTCGCTGCTGAAATATGGAAAACAGCCCTGGCAGGGTATTTGAGAGGTCATGTAGTCCACCCCCTGCCCAAGGCAGGCTCAGCTCCGGCAGGTCATCCCTAGCAGAGGTTGGTCTAACCTGCCTCTGAGATCCTCCCGTGCCCACGATTTGCAGCTCCTCTGGCAGACAGACAGCCCTGCTGCTGAGTTATTTGAAACCTGTGTTGTTTAACCTAAATCCTCCATGTGGCACCTTTTAAGACCATTTCTTCTCATCCTGTGATCCATGGTCTGCAGAACAATTTTACAATTGTTGAAGATGTTATCATATTTCTCCTCAGCTTTCTCTTGTCTAAGCAGCCCTGGTGCTCCCAGTCTCGCCTCCGAGATCAGGCACTCTTGGCCTTTAATCTTGCAGCTTCTGCCCTGGTTTCTCTCAAACTGACCCCATCTTTCTTAAATTAGAGCTGTTACCAGTGATAAACTAAGCAAACTGTATCTTCCACACAGCTCCTTTGTGCATCCTGCTGTGAAGTTGTGCTTTCACAGCAGCGCGACATTACTGACTCAGGTCACGCACACACACACACGTGCTCTTGTGCACCCCAGAGACTTTACTAAAAAGCAGTTGCTTAGTCCACCATTTCCCATCTTGTGTTCATACTGTCAATTTTACTACCTAAACTATTTATTTCAGATCACTTAAATTTTTCAAATAATTTTGAATTCCATTCATGTTCTCCAGCTTGTTTCCTGTACAAGAGGGCTACGTTGCCTAGTGTCCAAACCATTAAATATTGAATAATACCACACCCAGGAGAAATCCTAGCACAGATTTACTTGTCCTTTTCTCTGGAAGTATGGTCTTCCAGCCAGTTGTACAACAATTTCACAGTGGTTTCAATAAAATTGTTTCCTTAACTTGCTTATGAGAGTCCCCTGGGAAGCAAAGTCAAAAGCAGTGTTACAGCCAGTATAAAGAAACTTACTGCTTCTTCCTTCGTTTCCTATCTGTATACGATATTAATCTTTTTTTGCCCTTAGCAGTGAACCACTTTTTTCCTTGCCTTCATGTTCCAGCAAATGTTCTTTCAAGATATTTTTTCTGTTCTTTTTTCTTGTTACCTCCTGTGTTAATTCTATTTCATTCTATGCCTTGGCCTTTCTGATTTTGTCCTTGTAGGTTTGTGCTAGTCTTACATATATCTTCTCAGTAACTTGACCTACTTTCCATGCCGAATAATTTTCAGGTCACTGAAAAACTCCTGAGTTAGCAAAAGTGGTTTCTTACTACACTTCCTCTATCTCCTTCACATTAAATAATCTGTGCTTGTCTTTTTGAGGCTGCCTTTTTAAGAACTCCCTTTTTCCTCCCTTTTTCCTCCTGCCTTGCTTCTCTCTCAGTTCTCCAAGTTGAGTGATGCTCCTTTATTAAATCCTTTATTTTTATTTTACTGCTTTCCTTTCTTCCCTTGCCAGATGTCAGGAATACCATTCTTTATGATCCCTGTCACAGGGTTTGCCTTCTCCCTTCTCCCTTTGGACCAACTCCTCTTCGCTCGGCAGAAATGAGATCCAAAGGAGCCTTTCCTTCTCTGAGAACCAGATAATAATTGCCGTGTCAGCAGGGCTGCTTCCCCTCCTCTTTTGTGCTCAAAGACTCTCAGCAGCTCTGTTGCCTCCAACTGCTGGTGTTTACAGCAGGCATACGCAACCACCATGCACACCTTGGAAACATGCCGCTTCATCTCCCCCTGCTCAAAATAAATCATAAATGTATCCTGCCCATTAACCTATCAAATCAGTTAAGTAATAATTCTCATTGTGAATGAAATTCTTCCAACTTGTTTTTCATGTTTCTTATATTAGCATACAGACCTCCAAGGTAGTCATCCCACTATTTTCTTTCTTGTCCCTTTTCATTCCTGGGGGGGCTTTAGTGCCCGTTTTCAGGATGCGCATTATCCATCTCTTTACTAGTTTGCTCAGACTGTGCCTGATAACATTCTCACTCCTCTGCATCAGATGGATTCTTTCTTCAGGTACTATGTCCTCCTCACTGAGAAACTGCAGCTGTTGATGAATCCTGGCTCCTGGCCACCCCATCCTCTCCAGCCGCTGGTCCCTGCCCCAGTCTTCGCCTTTAGCTGGAGTGGCTGGGTAGGGTCATCCTCACGCCTCCTCTTCGAGTACTGCACCAAAGTGCTCACTCTCAGCTTTCCCAGGGGCTCGTTTAACGGGAGAGGTTTTCTAACAGCTCTGATCCAGGCTCTCAACAGGCACTGTACCTTCTGGGATGTCGGGTTAGATCTGCAAACGGACTTCTCTGTCATCTTCAGCCTCTTTCTTCGGCAGACTGCCAGTTTTGCACATCTTAGACTAACGAAGTATGACTGTCCTCAAACCTTACTAGTGAGGATTCCTTACTCGGTACCAAGGCAGAGCCTGGATAACTATGTACATTGTGCAGAAGAACCTTCTGAAAATACAGCAACGCAGTAACACCATAACCACACCATACTCTCCCAGCTTTCATCAACACAAGAGTGGTTTCTTGCCAATGGTCATGTCACTTTAGCATTTTTATAACAGGGGACACTTCCATGTCCCTGATTCAGCGGGATGTCTAACTCTAAACACAAATTATCCCAGCTGAGCTTCCAAAGCCAAAAATGAATGCCTAAATGATGAACTTATGCCTGCTATTCATCTGAGTCTAGACAAATGGCAATGGTTAGGATTACTTTTATAAAAAAATAAACTGTGCTACTAAAAAACCTGCAAGTCATAGGTGAGAACAAAAGTGTTCTTATTACCAAGTCTAAATTTCATTCCAGCTTGCAAAGTATTTGTCATGGTTTTGACTGGGATGGAGTTGACTTTCTTACTGGCAGCTGGTATAGCGCCGTTTTCGGTTTGGGATGGGAATACTGTTGATAGCACACTGGTGGTTTTGGTTGTTGCTAGGCAGTCAAGGCCTTTTCTGCTCCTCACACCGCCCTGCCAGCAAGTAGGCTGGGAGTGCACAAAAACCTGGGAGAGAACACAGCTGGGACAGCTGTCTCCAACTGACCAAAGGGCTATTCCATGCCATATGATGTCATGCTCAGTATATAAAGCTGGGGGAAGAAGGAGGAAGGGGGGGATGTTTGCAGTGATGGCGTTTTGTCTTTCCAAGAAACTGTTACACGGGATGGAGCCCTGCTTTCCCGCAGATGTCTGAACACCTGCCTGCCGATGGGAAGCAGTGAACGAATTCGTTGTTTTGCTTTGCTTGCATGCGTGGCTTTTGCTCTACCTGTTAAACTGTCTTTATCTCAACCCACGGGTTTTCTCACTTTTACCCTTCCAATTCTCTCCCCCATCCCACAGTGGGGGAGTGAGTGAGCAGCTGCATAGTCCTAGCTGCTGGCTGGGGTTAAACCATGACAGTATTGAACAGTTTTTCTCAGTTTATGTGGGAATCCAAAATTTCATTAAAAGCTGAGCAATTCCTTATGATTGCAGAGAGACACTTGGAAATGTGCACCCTCATATTTCAGCAGCAAAATAGGAAATTGAAAGAGGTATGATTTTTTAAAATTTCTTTTTTTAATCCTGTTATTTGAAAGTGAATTCTGTGACTAATGATTTTGAACTGTTTGGATTTGCCACAGTGCCAAGTACGTGTGGCAAATGTTTGCAGGATAGAGAGCATTAGCTGAAGTGGTCCATTTTGTCTTATTTTCTTACCTACCTGAGACAAATAGAGAAATAAAATAGGAGCAATGAATAACCTAGCCAAATGTCAGTGTTGTGAAGTCAAATACATCTTGGTGACCACTTACCGGACAGCTGGCTGTGAAAGCAGAATCCCTCAGGGGGAGTTTAATGTAATGTTATGAGCAGAAGTAATTCAGATTAGTCATGGTGCTGAATCAGGGCCATCATTAAACTGTGTATGCTGCAGAAAAGCATTTCTCATCATTATCCATCATCATCTTCATTCTCACTTGGAAAGTATTAAGGTACTGTATTAAGTTATTTAGATTGTTAGTCAAAAAAAAAAAGGCGTTTTTATTGCTGCCTTGGCCACCGGTATTTTATCAGCCAGTAGCAGTCTTCTTAATCAAACCAAAGGCCATGCTCAGGGGAAATCCACTATATTGAAGTGAAAGAAAATAACCCTGCTATGTTCCTAAATTTCCCCAAGTCCTAGAAAACTCCAAAGGGAAGGGCTATTACACCAAAATATTACTGCAGTATTTCAAAATGAGGATGATCTAACTACAATTTAAAAATGAATTTTAATTATTTTTTATTTTGTTCTTTGCTTCACTGTAATAAAATAACTACGGAGATGTTAATTTGTTTTTCCCTCTGCATGAGGAAAGCTTTTTGGGCAATGTGGAGGTGTACAGTACTTTAAATTAGGTTTCATTTTCTGAGGAGATGAGGAACCAGTTAAGAGTCAGAGGGGCTTCCTTTTTGTTTCAGTGATAACAGACATGAACCTCACAAGTAAATGGGCAACCCATGAACTCAGTATGGAGCTCTAAGGCCTGTGTGCCTGCAAGATAAGTACTACCACCACCTATTAATTGCAGGGGCGGACTGCGGATGGAGAAGACTCTGCTTGTTCACATTTTCATGGGTTGCCTCTTGTTCCTGGTGGAAAACAGCATGACAGAGAAAGCCGAACTGGCTGGTCTTTTCTATCTCCACCCTGCCTGGCTGGAAGAAGAAGGCCATGTAGCACGAGGAGCAGCCTGGTCCCTCCTAATGAACAGAGCAGAGCAGACCGCAAAGAGCAGCCCTGGGAGAAATTGCCTGTTGCAAGCGGATGGAGCTGAGGGCTCCCTTGGGTGCCCAAGCACATGGCAGTGTCGCTCAGAGCTGGGCACAGCTATCATATAAAATTATAAAAATCTCTGCAGCAACTGCAGTGGTTGTTTACATGGGATAATAATATTAGAAAGTACTCACAATAAAGTTGTAGCTTTTACTGTGACTTAGCAGCTCTATACAAGGAGAAGCACCAGCTTGGTGTGATAACCAGGTCTCCCAAAAACAACTGCTCTGGACTGTAAAAACTGTATTTGGAGTAATAGCCCATTTCTCATGGCCTGGGATTGCTCTCATGAGCAAAGGGTCCTAATTCTTACCTTTTGACTGATTTTACACTGGTCTGTCCCCACTGACAGTGGAGTTGTTTCTTACAGATTTTGACACTAATACCCAGGTTTGGGTACAGCATCTGCTCTGGTGGCAGCCAAATCTCACCACTACTGGTGCAAGTAAGGAGGTTACAAAACTGCCTCCTGCTACTGGGTGATTCTTGTCTGGGCTGAAGCAAACTGTGACCAAAGGACAGGCCGCAACAACTCAGGATATTCACCAAAAACTGAGATTTGCAATATACCTTGCCTCTTTGTCATCTGCCATGCTTTTTTTATTATTTATATGGGCAAGGCAGATTGCAGGCCTGTTTAAGATACTGAGCTGACAGCCCCTTGTGTCCGTGCTGAACAGCTGGGATCATTGTGGGCACCAAAAACTGATGTTAAGATTGCCAAGTATACACAAGTAGGAGAGAACTGTGCTAGCTTCTTTTTCTGCAAAGATACAGAGGCAAAATGCTGGAAGTCAAAACTGTTACCACCTGGCAAACTGAGCTCAAGCCTCTGAACAGCTGTACAGGCTGCTACTGAGCACTGCGAAATAGTTAATATCAACTCAGATTTTGATTCGTGTTTCAAAAGACTGTTAGCATACAACATTCAGAAACACTGGTTCATTTAATGTGGTGACTAGGAAATTCCTACTGGGTTAGAGTTTGGTATTTCACCTTCTAAACAGTTTCACTAAGTACAGAAAAGCAGCTGGAGAGATTTTCTTACAGAGGGGAAGATGCTTTATCCATATATTAATGAGAAAATAGGATTCTCACTACAGTATTGCTGTTGCCTCAACACGCCATAGTGAACTCTCGTGCCCAAAGCTACAAGAACTAAGTGGTTTCTTTGGTACACTTTCAGTTAAAGCTGAAACAGGACCACCTTTCTCCATCCTCCTTTACAGGGATATTGGAGTCACCATGGCAGGGAGCGGATGGCAGCGCACCACCTGCTGCGGGCACAGCTGATGCAGGTGAGCGCATCACGGATGCTGTAATTTAGCACCGCTGACCTCCTCGCCTTACCTCCCCCAGCAGCGCCTGCGGAGGCAGAGAGGTAAAGCTGCTGCATCCAGACACAAACAAGCACAAAAATCTGTGGGGAAAAAGACAAATCCTTTCTGGATCTTAAATTTAGTGTTTCTAAATAAAAAGGATTTATACCGCGGTGCCTTTTTTCTTCTCTAAGATGTAGCTCTTAACAGATGGTGATGAATGGTTTGGAATTAAATGGTATCTTGCTGCATTTCTAGATGCCTTTTTACAGTGCTATGCTCAGGGCTGCATCCTCACCATTCACAGTTACTGGGAGCTAATTTTTAGCTGCTTAAGTCCTTACTGCCAAAATGTGATTTCAGCTATAGACGCTGTTTCTTCCAAACTGTCAAATGTCCGCATTTCCACAAGACTGCCCATTGGCAAGAAGTGAGTGACTAGAACTCAGAAGTGTCAAGCCAGGCTCAAGTCTGCGATTTACCTATGGAGAATGAAAAAGTGTTTGAAGAGTGGCATGCCTGGCAAACATTTCATTAGCAGGATAGATAAAACACTTGAAAAGTTGTTGCAGTGAGTAAAATGCCTACAAGAGGCTAACCCCTCCTCAAACTGTGCATGGTGAGCCCATGTTGTGAGCTAGGAGGCCAAAACTTGCCTTTTCCATGAGCAGCTGTTGTCACCAGAAGGACTCAGACTTCGTCAGGAAGAGGAATCATTTATAAGCATCTTCCATTTGCTGTCTTCTGCCCTGACTGATAAACTGGTAGAGTTTATATACACATACAATTTTTCTTATTGAACTAATACATTTGCCATCTTATTAGTTTAAGTAAGCAGGTAATAAGGGTCTTCCTTTTGATTGTGAAAACCAGAAATAGTGCTCGGTTAGCCTTTGAACGACACCTTGCATTCTGATGGTGTGTAAATTAGAGCTTCTGCTCGGGTGTAAGGATGCTTTCACTTTACATTTAGGATAATATGACTTTTCTAGCCACTCAGTGGCTCCCAATTGATTACTGTAGCATTTTAGGTAGCCAGTTTGCCACAGGCACCTGCTTACAGGTGTCAGAGCTGAGTGGTGCCATGCAGAGTGGAAGCATCCGCTTGGTCAGGCTGCAGAGGCATGTGCTTTTGGAGGCAGAGCAGGCACGTTCCTGCTTACTGTCACTGTGATCTGTGTGAAAACCAGTTTGCTCCCTGGGACTAGGGATTTTTTCATTAGATAGCTTTCAAATAGCTCTCATTGGCCATGATGCCCCTAAATGGTTGAAGATTTGCCAGGACACCAGCTATGGGCTGACTACAGAGAGCTTGTTGACCTACAGCAAGGGAAGTCCGAGGGATGAGTCACGGCTGTGTCTGCCTAAGCTGCAGCTCGTACGAGGCCAAGCCTGACCTGCTTCTCACTCGCATGATTTGTGTGCAGCCACAGGCTCAAGGGAATGCTGCAGCTGAGCTCAGGGATACTGTCCATGGGGAGAACAGATGAGCGCTTGGCACCGCTGGGCAGACCCCAGTCCCTCCAGTGCTGCTGGAAACAGGCACTTCCACAGCCACCAGACAGGCTGAACCCCACTCTGCTGGAGCATGGACACGAGGATTTGATCCCAGCCTCCAGCTGTAGCAGTGGATGCTGGAGCAGTCACACAACAGTCTTTGATGCACATGGCCCTGCTTTCAAACCTGCGCTTAATTTTGGGGATGAGTTTTGTTGCCTGACCTGGCCTGTTCCCAGACAGTGCAACTAGGTCCTCGCTCTGCCTTGGGCGTACTGAAAAGCTTGAATTTCATCTTTAGTACTTTACACTGAAATGGGCTATGTTTTCTATGATAGTCCTCTAAAAACTGAGGAGAAAGGACTCAGGCATTTCTTCTGCCCAAACAGCAAAACCTGCTTGTGTTAATTGATAGATTTTGCTCAACGGCCGAAGGAGAAATGCTAATGATTCTGTATGTCAAGTTAAGTGGAACAAATCAGTGAGGTTTGAGCCAGACAGTGATTCTTCTCAGGGAAGAAGCAGCAACCAAAAGTATCCAATTTAGGGAAGAAAAGAGACTGAATACAGAAAAGCAAATTCACTCCCTCTCCTTCATAACAAAGCCCTGGAGACAGAAAAGGGATTTCTGCCAGATATATATGACAGGATCTGTGCAACACTGTAATTTGCAGGTCCTTTACACAAAATATTTTGCTCTTGTGTCTTTAGTTATAACTAGACTCAGACACATCAGATCACACTATTTATTCCCTTTGGGTTTTTTTCCTTTTTGCATTGTTTGATGATAGTGATTGATGGATAATGAGGAAGCTTATTGGGGGCCAAGAATTAAACAAATACAAGTAAGCTGTATTTTCAAGAGAAAAGAAGATGATGAGGTAAAGCAGCTGGAGCACTTGAGAAAACAAAAAAATAGAACAAGTGAGTGATAACCCCTGTTAAATGCAGCCAGAGATGCATCAGGGAAAACCTAAAGATCAAAAGAAATACTATTTATAAGGAAAATATGTATTTTATCAGGATGGATCAGCAGCTTCAAATTTGCAATTTCAGATTATGAAATGTTGACAATTAAAGCTATAGTTTCCCCACCAGGATGTCAAATGCCACTCCTCAGAGGCCTGACTCATGAGATAATTATTTGAGCCAGTCAGTTTCAGTGAAATTGCAAGCATGAAATAAGCTTGGAGCTCAGCAGAGACATCAGCTGTTATTGGAGTATGTCTTTTGGTTTGATTTCTCAGTAACTCACTGAATGCAATAAGAAATTGGTGGCCTCTTTCTTTGCAGCTTTTATTATGCTCCCAGTTGGCACCAAATAATAAGTGATTATGAATATGCCTTCTGATCTCTTCAAACTCCCTTTATTGGTTATAAGCATGCTGGGAGCCTGTCTGTGGGCAACCCAAACCAACAGCAAGGAAGTCAAGCAGTGACAGGCTACCAGCTCTAACACGCTTTCATTGCTAATGGTGTTTTCAGGTTGATATCATTTGGTTGCACGGAATAAAAATAACGTGCATACTAAGGGGCTACAAAAGGGAAAACATTTTATATGACAAAAGGAGGAACAGTTGTCCATCTGAACTCTCTCGCCAGCTCTTATTTTGCCAGTGCTGGTTTATAAGTTATCTTCTAAACCAACACCCAGCTTGGACTTGTTGCTAACATTGCAGAATCATAGGGGACCTGCATTGTTACAAAGGTGCAGCAACACTCTAGAAAATCTCCAACAAATACTCCAAATCCACCATTCAAAAGAGATAGGCTTCAACACTTTGGACATTTCTACAAAACCAGGTTCCTTAGTTACTGAACGTTTATGTTTTCTATATGTATGTTTAGGGATGGGTGGTGTGGGCTAACCAGGGTAAGAATTTAGCCCAGCTACCTCCTGATCTTTGAGGCTCTAAGCCTGCAAATGCTTAATTGCAGATACAACTTCTGTCTGAGCAGTTTAGGTACCTGCAAACACAATAACTGTAGAGACAAAGACTATGAACTGTTTGGTTACCAGTTTCAAGCTATCTGCAGAAAAACTTGCAAAAGTCTCTCTGTCTCAGCCTTGTAGGTAGCACATGATGGTCTCATAAAACTGGGGGGGGGCAAACTGTGCTGTCTAATGGCTCAGTTCACAGATCCCCCACCCCACCTGGAAGGTGTGCTGGCTGCATCTGTCTGCATGCTCGCCTTCTTCTGGGTCCAGTTAGTATATGTGGATGGGCAAAATGTGTGTCCCCCCGTTCCCCCCTCCCCCCCCCAAATGAATAACCTCTGAAATGTCTGGACTACCTGTAACTTTGAGAAAACACAGCAGACACTCTTCCTCTTCTACCCGGCCGGCAGGAATGTACTGAACTGCTCTGAAAACAAGACCTAGCTATGCATGTTTGTTCTGCTCCCTCTTCCCTCCCTTCCTGGAAAGCACACTGAAAGAAGGACATTCAAAAATAAGAGTTGAAGGAAGTTAAAAAAAAAGTTGCTCTGAATTAAACAGCTCTGTGTGATATTTAAGAAACTGGAAATAGCAAAAGACAATGGTTAGCCACACACAGACACAAGCACACGCAGAGACACATATATATACATATACAGCCATTGTTTTAAAATTCAGTAAGACCCTTCCCCAGCGTTATCCTACAGTATGTTGAAAACAGCGTGATGTTATCACTGCTTAGAAGCTGGAGAGCAGGCAGATTGTCTTCCTCTCACTGCCAGTTGCACCAGCTGTGCAAGTGGGCTTTCTGTAATCCCGCATCAAGATAATGCACTTCTAATCTTACCCTTTAAATGTGACTCCTGAAAAAGGACTCTGCATCCCCTCTCTGTCATTGCATTTTCTGCAAACAACTGTGTTCTTCCTTTTGTGCTTCAAAATCACTGTGCTGTCCTGAAAGAGCCTTGCGTTCAGATGATCTTAATTTTCTAATAGAAATTATCATTATTTTACAGCTGCAGAGTTGAACACACAATTGCTTCACATGTATAATAGACTTACTTACCTGAACACAAAAACATCCCTCTAAACTGAAAATTATTTATAATTTCTTCTTCGATGTCATGGACATGCTTGAAACGCCATCCCTTGTGACCTGATACTAGGATCATTTTACTCATGTTAAATTGGGATTCTCTCAGAAGAGATTAAGTCCCAAACCTGCTCTGCAGTCCATAATCACAGGATTAGTCACAATGATTTCATGAATTTCTTACCTGTGTAATGATAGCAAGATGAAGCTGAAGAATTTGTTTTTTATTCTGAAGAGACAGCAGCAATAGCTTGGGTATTCCAAAATCCCTTTTACCTTTATATCTATGCATCTGTTTAACTGAAGCTGCGTATCTATGGATGTGTGCATTGGGATTCGTGCACCCTCACCGAACTTCATGGAGAGGGAAAAGTTGCAATCAAGATCAACAGTTACTGCCGATAGCCTCAGCAGCATTACGAACCTAGGACTCACGGATCTCCTGGGTTACTCCTATCCAGCTTAATCCCTGCTAATAACAAGAGTCACCCCAATATCTTTGATGGTCTGAGCCTCCAAGCAATACATAAGTGGGCAAGAGGACTGAAGAGGAGTACTTTAGTAGTACAGTATTTTCAGTCTCAACAGCCCTTTGACGCACCTCCTAATCTCTTCTGAGGTGGGCACCCGAACAACCCTGTTTCAGTTTTAAAAATGAAAATATGAAAAGGGATTTTTAATAAAATTTACACAAGTCCAGTCAGGTTTGGAAACAAAAGTTCCTCATTCCACTCTTGTGATGGATCATGTCTAAAGCGCTATTTTCCTTTACCAAAACTTGAAGTTCAGTTAAATTAAGAAAAAGCATGTGATATGAAAGTATAACGTGTAGAACTCCAGAATTGAACACTGCACCAGCCAAACAGACTTGGGATTATGTTTCCTCAACATTTTCTGTTGTCAAAATAGGCAGATGAAGCCACTGTTTGTACAGCCCAGAATACTGTGCCCAGTGTACTGGCACCATTGCTACCTGTTTTCCCATGTTGGGGACTTCTCAAAGCACATTTTAAAATATAAGGTAGTATTGATTCTGGAAACCAGCAGCACGGTAGCAAGTACCAGGGCCACCAACAGCGGTGCCAGCAGAAAATGGGATTAAAGGCCCATCATATAAACTTTTGTCTAGAGAGGCTGAAAGTCATTCCTAGCCTTTTTTAAGGCTCCAAATTCCTTATGTACAACCAGGCACAGAAGGATCCCGTATGAAACAAGGTACAGATGTTCCCCAGTTGACGTGTACTAATGATGGAAGCCCCTGGTCCCATGGATAGTTTTTCCTGGGCAATAGAGAGCTTTGCCTGGACCGGGAGCAGCACAGGGAGTGCAGCAGTCAGTGCTGCAGCGAGGGGAGCCGATCACTGCCGTGCTGAGGGTTCAGTGGGAAGAAGCTGCAGTTACTCAGAAAACCCAGTTAATTCCTTGAACTGATTTATTTACACAACCTCCAGATGAGTACATATAACATTGCCTTTGGAAATGATCCAGCTCCTCACTTGGAGCTGAAGGAGAAGCACAAGGCTCCTTTTGGAGGCTATTGCTGCCTGTTAATTTGCTGCCAGGTCTGCAGGGGACAATGGCCTCGTGACGGCACAAAGCCTGCCCGCACAGTCTGCCATGCCGACCCAATGTTCGGTGATGTCTGCTCAGTCCTGAGCAGGAGCACCGGTGCCTCGAGTCTTCTGCGAACTCAGGTGCTCATGCCTGAGCCAGCTCTGCAGAGGAGCCCTCGGTGTTTTCTGTGTGGTTTGTATGTCTACCAGGGAGTGAATGGGCCATTCAGTAAGTGCTATTCTTCCCCCTGAACTGCTGAAGAAACATGGAGGAATGCCGGAGGAGACTCCAGTGAGCTCTAGCCGGATACGCAGGAGCCAGAGGCCCCTTCAGGGTTGCAGGAAAATGGAAATTTAGCAATAAAAGGGACATAGGAGCCTGCACAAGGAGCCAGGGCTGCTGCTGGGTAGCGATGAACATGTGTGCACACACAGACACGCAGGCACACTGCTCCTCCAGTCCCCAGGTTTTCCTCAGGGGCATCCTTCATCCAGCCAGAGCAACCAGAACAAGCATTGCCAGTAAGCCCACTGCCTGGGCTGGCCTGGCCAAAGGCCAACAATAATAAGCAATAGTCCGCAGGGTCCCCACTCAGCCGACCTGGGACACTGGTGCTTTTTGCAGGCTCTTCATCGGGGATGTAACTACAGTCACTGTCTACCCAGGCCTCGAGTAAATTCACAAATGTAGGGGCAGCCGAAGGGATTAAAAGTGCTGGCAACAGGACAACTTCTCTGGATGCTTGTGGGGGAAAGAAAGTGCTAATGGACAGAACAGGGAGAGAAGAGGTGTGTGGGGTCTGAGGCAGACCAGAGAGACACTTCGACTGAGCAAGGGAGCAGAGGTAAAACATTGTAAAGCAGACAGAAAGAAGGACTGTGAAGGCCTTAGAGAAAGGGGATAATGAGGAATAGGAAGTAAGCGCAGGGAGCCCTGAGCAAAGTGGTCTCTGGCCCTTTCCCTATACGACTGTTCTACAGTGCAGGGAGTCCAGGGCCATCTGTAAATTCTTAAAAGAGGGGCAGGGGAGGAAAATGCATTCCTCCTTCTTCACACAGAATTGGTCTAGACAAGGTAGAAAAGGAAAAATGAAACGAGGGAAAAGCTCCATCCGCAGAATAAACAATCTCGATGAAGGCTGATATTTTGGAAGTTGCCTGAGGGATTTGTGTTTGCAAGTCTTTCATGATGCAAAAATTGTGAGAGTGAAAAAGGGAAGGAATTAAATAAATAGGGGGACACAACACAAGGGCGAGTATTTCAAAGTTAGCACATTATGTTACTTACATGTATAAGGGAGGGTCATTCCTAAACCTTGCTGTATTTCTGAGGCAGAATGGGACAGAGCAGCCGCAGTCCTGGAGGAGCAGGAACACTTGTGAGTCAGCTGTAACACTTACATGTCAGGAGAAAATGCATCATTTTTTCCATCCCAGTATGAATCTTAGGGAAGGAATAAGAGAGGACGAAATGTCTTATGTCTTGGTGTCTAGGAGAAAAAATCAAGGGATTAATGGATGATGAGTACTTGCAATATGTGGCCCATATTTTAGGTACGAGTGTCTAGTGTGGGACACCTCATAAATAAGCATGATGGACGTCAGGGCTCAGACACTTTGCCTTTCTCAGTGAGCCATACCAGTGGACTGCTTTAGGCCTCTTGGATTGGATTTTCAACATCCTAAAAGCAAAAACATAAGAAAATGGCTATTGACAGCTGTTCCTTCAGAAAGCAAAAGCATGGTCTGCAAGCGAGGCTCTCTGCAGTCCCACACATGTTGGCTCCCCTCTTCCTGTGAGAATTAGGTCCATCACAGCACCTCTTCCTCACAGAGACTGGGCACAAACTGCTACCACAAAAGCATAGCGGGGCTGGTCTATCAGTTGCTTCTCAGGGGACTTGGAGGGCCAGTGGCATACGGCAGTGGCTGCAAAATCACTGTCACAGCAGGAAAAATCACACTGTGTTGGTAGAAGTTATAAAATGAACAGGCAGGTTCTTCGGCTAACTGTTGGATTAGCTGTGGTCAGGGTGACTGCCACGTCCAAAGGGACATATCTACCTGCTACCTCTCCATGTTCTGCCTAGGCAGAAGAGTTTCTGAGGTACTGAAGGAGTACCCAAGTATATTAGAATATCTCCCTCAGTGTTCAGCTGCCTTTCACAAAATCTAGTCTAGAAATATCATTTAGGTGGGCTACAATAGGGCAGAGACCATGAAGAAGGAGAGATTTATCAGTGTGAGTGAGTTAAGCAGGGAAGGAGTAGAGGAAGGCCATCATAGACAAAGCAAAAGGAGGAAAAGTGTTTTGAGTTGGTAACAAACAGCACGCGGGCAAGCAGAGCAGGGTCTAAATACCTGGACTATCTGGTTTGGGTTTCTGTTTGGTATAGATCTCAGTTTGGGGTAGGTTTCTAGATCAGACTTCTCTGGATTATGCAGTGACTACTTTGGTCAAGAGGCTTTCCAGTGCTAGGAGGGACAATGTATGGGTTCATGAGGTTGGAAAGTTTCTTGAATGCAGGCAGTTTCTTCAGCAAAGTGGAGTGAGAGCACCAATGACTGCTAGAAATTTTTTTCTGATAAAAGTTGGTGTTCCAGTGAAACAGGTTCAGACTGCTAAATTTATCTGTATGGAAAACAAATCTAAGTTTAAAATGGAAGGGTGGAAAATCTTTATTTATGGAGATTTTTAGGAAGAGATGAGACACACGTCTGTCAGCAGTTATTTAATAGAGCTGGTTTTGCTTTGGACTGGTCTTGCTAGACCACTCAAGGTACCTTCCTAAATACAAAGTATCATATTGCATACTTCATTTTCACTTAATGTCAAGAATTACATTTCTTTTTTCCCCCCAACATTTCAAATAGAGTACAAGAACTTGACGATTACAGATTAATTTCTTTTTTATGATCTGCAGTGGTGGGACTGCAATTAATCTGCGAGAATAGCTAGTGTTTTCCTTGCATCAGCCACAAACTCCTTATCTCCACTCATTTCATGCTTAGCAAACCCCCAAGCATTCTAATGAAAAGAGTTTCTGATGGGCTTCTCAAATGTATCCAGAGTGCAGATAACTCCTAAGTGATTTTGTCATTATTTCTCTGTTATTCTGTTACTTTCAAGGCCTTTTCTTCTGTCCTCTTTCATGATCTGTGTTATGGAGACAAAAATCAGCATCTCAGTTTCAGCAGCTGGAAAAAAGGTGCTGGAGGACCACATGACCGTTGTCTTTCTATATATCACCCAAGACACTGATACTACAGAATTTTCCATCACGCTGTTTGAAAACCAATGTTTTTTAAAAACAAATGGCAAAGCTCAAGCAGTATGCATCCTTCATATTTCAGTACTAGTTAGATGATGAACAGTAGCTGAGAAAGCTACGAAGACTTTCACTACTGACTGAACATACTCATAGTACTTTAAATGTTAATGGTACCCAACACACCAAGTATATGAAAGAAAGGAAAAACTGGGCAACACGAGAATGTGGCTTCATGATTTCGGCACATAGACCTGTACCCCTGAAAAGAAACGCAAAGAAAGCAACGCAGATCATGCTTAACTCATGCCATCTGCAAGCTCTGGCAGCGGATTTGTGCTACGGAAAGCCACAAATTCTTAAGATTCAGGACAGGTTATTTAATGTGTGTGAAGCAAGAGACTGATTTTGGTGATTCAATTGAGGACAAAATAAACACAAAGAGGAGATTTACCTGTACTTATAGACATGCTAATGCCTGTAACACTCCTATTACTAAGGGTCTGTCAGCACTACCATTTAACCCTCTAAGTTATATAACTGGCATGACACAAGTGATGCTCAGCAGCTTGATTACCTTTACAGCTCCAGAGAATATCAGAGCATGCCCTGAGCTGGGTCCTATCACTGCAGTATTACACATAAGGGAGAGTGGGAAAGATTAAATGGCTGACCAAAAGTTATGTACTAAACCAGAAGCTGAATAGAATTAATTTTTATTGCCTGCATAATCTTAGTCCACTGACTCACTCAGCCTCTCCACAGCTGTAGAGTTTTAGGAATCATGTGCTGGAAATTGCTTCTCAAGACTTTCCCTCCTAGACCAAAGACTCGTTATTACTTGGAGGAAAATGTTTATAGTTGCCTTTTCCATTCTGTAGGCAGTAAGGAATGGACAAACTGATGGCCAGTTGCAGTCCAGATGTAGTGCAATCAGGTTAAAATGTGCCCAGAGCTGAGCTGGATGCAACTCGGACATGTCTGTTTGAGAAGGCCACTGTGATTACAACCAGTTCTTGCACTGCCTCTTTAGTCATCCCTTTCGCAGTGTACCCAGGCTGTTGCTGTCTCCTCCACCTCTAACTTCAGGCAGTCCTAATACATGGTGCAGGCCAGAGAGCCCAGAGATGGGGAATCGTCTCAGCTCATGACCCTCTTCTAGCTCTCTGGAAAAGGGCTGGTCCATCTTTGGGGAACTGCAGCCAAGCTGAACACAGGGCTGTCCTCTCCTCAACCCCTCACAAGTCCAAACTGGATTTGGTAGACCATGTCAAGGGCTGGCTAGTAGCAAAGACCCTTGACAGGTCTATATATTTCAGGACCATCTAGAAAGCTTGCCAAACTTAGACACATCCCAAATCTTTCTAAAAGACACCAAGGAATGCTATGGCAATGTAGAATAATTCCAAAACAGGAGGGCACAGAAGACTTAGTTAAAGACTCAGGACTGTAAGCACCTCATGAAAGTAGAGGGGGCAAGTCTCACAATGCACACATCTGAGACTGATAGGAGCTTTCAGAAGCCTCTGGCCATGACTTCATAACCCCTTTCTCAGATGAGCAGGGCTTACTCAGGCAAATAATTGCTTTTAAATCAATAGGAAGGCTGGTATGAATAGTAGCTTTCAGCTCTTGTTGCTAAGGTCTGCTCACATCGCTTAACGCTGTATTGTGGGACTTCTTATGCCCCAGCACAGCGAGAGCTGGACACAAGCAATGCCTGGGGAATCATGTCTGCTGCTCACCGCCAGCAGAAGGTTTCTTTCTGCAGGGCTGCCAGCCCACCTCATGTCACAGCGCTGGGCAGTTTGCAGAGAAATGTCAGAAGTGGTTTGCATTGTGCCCATACAGTCTCAGTGCGTGAGAGTACAGTGCAGGGACCAAATCATTATTCCGCATCTACAATGTCTCTCTTACATAGGCTCAGATCAATATGCACTGTTTCAAATGTGACCTTCATGGTGGATACTGCAGCATGAAGAGCACATGATAGCTCTTACATCAATAAAAAAATGTTTAAATAGCAGCTTTTAGCTGTAGACATCAGTTTATATCATGGGGTTTTTCCTGAGGCTGTTTGTGTTGCTATCTCATCCAATCTTCCTTATTAGCCACATAGCAACTTCCTACTTAGTTGATGAAGTTTCTTAAAATATCTACTCTAAGTGATGAAAACAGAGCTGATGATGTGTTTATCTCTTAGCCTTATAATGTGATGTGCTATGTTCTAAACCGAAACAGATTAAATTTTTGCTTCTGTCTCTGGTTATTTTTCTGTCTGTTTCAACCTAGTCTTTACTCTTCCTTTTTTTACCCACAGTTTGACCTAGATAGCACATAGCTCAAAATCACGTCTGACGAGTTCTGAACCTGTATTATTCAAGTGACTTTGCTGTTTCCATTAAGTAAAATGATTTAGTTCCAGAGCTCTTGATTAGAGAAAATGAAAGATCAAATCATTTGTCATCGAGTTAGGATGATGATAAGAGCCATGATACTTAAGGAGGAGAATTATTAAAATGTCACATACACCAAGCTGTTTATTATTTTGACAGTCTTGCAGCATTCTTCTGTATTAACAAGGAATAATACATTATTTTAAAAAAAACAACACTGAAATTAAAGAAAGTTATTGAATGCTCAAGACTTGCATAAATCAGAGTGCTCCTGAACCTGGTCAGAAGAGCATGAAGTTTAGTTTCTACTTTGGAAGAACAAAATCTGTTAGCATGTTGTCCTTGAGGGATGGGGGCTGCGCAGTGACTCTGCAAGATCAGCAACCCCATTCTCTAATCTTTGCACGACCTGCCATTGCAGGGCTGTTGAAGCCCCTACCCTTCTTTGACTTGCCCAGAGGTGATGGCAAAGTCTTTCCTTATTGCACCAATGCCCCAGTTGCCAACACAGTGGGGTGGCCCAGCCTCTTCTCAGAAGGAAGAACCCCTTGCTGACACACATTTTGTTTTGAAGCAGAAGACTATTTCTGGATGCCACAGAGCTGACTCACCAGCCCGAGTTCAAATCCCCAACCACAGGATTCAGTTCCTTTTACTTTACTGCTTCAGTTTTATTTCTTCAGAATAAAAGAAGAAGCTTCTGAGGACATGCTGAACATATCCTCAATGTCTTTCCCTTCTGCGCTGAGCACAGGCTCAGCAGAAACGTTGCTCTGTGCCCATCTGCTTTTGGAGTTTAGAGAAGACTGATCCCCTTTTTTTCCCCCCTTCATCCCAGGACCACAGTTTTCAAAGCAAATATCTGAGAATCATAAATAAAACGGGTTCTTCACCCATCCAAGGTCCATATTCCTTGTTGACATAAAGCTTGCATGATCTACAAGCTGTCACCTCATATTGTCTTGCATGCAGGCTTTGGCAATCACCTGTCAGTCAGCGGCTGGAAGCCTTAATTTCATCAGTGTGATGGATTCCCATGAAATGCTGTGTGAGCACACACAGCAGGACTGGACCCCGTGGAGCTATTCTTTGAAGACCTATTTGTAAAGCACTTTTAAAGGGGTCTGGCTAGCTAATGATCCTACAGGCCTGCTGGATCACCAGTTCCAGTCCCCTGATGTCATGGGCAACCATGACTTGTCATTTCTTTAATTAACAAAGATCTACATTTAAATTAATCATTTGTTGCCCATGAGAAATGGAGGCGTTTGAGACACCTGGAAATCTTTTCCTGAGTTCTGGCCTAAATTTTATTTACAAGAAATTTATACCCATCTGTTTTTTTGCCAAGTATATCCTTCATCCTGAATAGCTTGTCTCCCTCCTCTACACTCATTCCTCAGTGTATTTATAGTCAACTGTCATAACTATCCCCAGCCTTTATTTTGCCAGGCTAGACAAGCTGTGCTGTTTTAGCTTCTCTGTTTTTCTGTTATCATCATTATGGCTCTGTCTGTATCCATTTGTTCTTTGGGTGGTCTTCCTTGCCTGGAAGTCAGACTGACATAGGACTGCAGGCAACTCTAGAGGAAGTTTCACCTTGGCCTTGTACCATGTTATAAACACTTTTTCACTAAGAATGTCCCATTCAGGTTGGCTTTTGTCTTTTTGACAGGGACATCACATTGGCAGCCCAATAGTCTTCCTAGTAACTCATTAAGAGACCTGTGTCTGTCTCCTCTCCCGACATGTTCCTATGATGAGAGTAAGCGTGCATATCAGGGGATGCACTTCACCAGACCAGTGCTCACATTCCCTCTGTTTCAAACATTTGGGGAGTTAGGCACAAGGTTAAGGTTCATACCAGGTAACATGGCAGCCTGGCACAGCAAGACATAAGGTTGAGAGGGATGTGCTTGCATGGAGCAGGGAGATGCCTCCAGGCTTGCAGCTTAGCACCTGGGCACTCAGGAACAGTAAAATCTGAAGAGCTGTCTAGCAAATTTGAGCAATCGTTAGGGGCAGCATACACCTAGTTAGCTTCAGATAGGCTAACAGAAAATTAGACAGCAGAAAAACATTGGTGGGAGAAGGTTCAGGAGAGAAATGAGCCCAAGATTTTCTCTGTCAGGGGCCAGAAAGCAAGCTTAGTTTTAGCTGGTCAATAGATACATTATTTAAGTTGCATCGATTAGGATCAGACATTATTAAATTAAGTGCAGTTACCTTATTTAGATTAAGACAATTTCTTGTTAGTGGCAGTAGTATAAGAGGAATAATATAACTTTCTTGTCCCCCAGTACATGTGTGGAAGTCAGTATTTCCTTGCACCTTTCTCACTGCAGCTGGGCTGCTGTTGAGCAGGAGAGATGAATCCCTTGGCCAAGAGGGCAGCAGTATACAAGAATGGAACTTTGCAGCGTAATGTAGTTGGTTATGCACCCACATATGAGAGAAGCATTCTCTAGTTCCAGCCCCCTGCTCCCTGGATTGATTCTGCATCTTGTATTGGGCAGTCGTCTGTTTAAATCTTTGTTTAAAATGATTGAAATAAGGCTTACAAAGAGAACACCAACAGATTCTGAAGAATGTGGACTAATTTTCAGATGTGCTCATTTTCAGCTGAAAACTACAATTTTACTCTTAAAATTTCTATTCCAAGACTCTATTTCACCCAGCATTTAACCCTCAAGCTTCAGAAATGCCGTAATTATTTTTATCTTTCCCTTGTTTCTATTTTTTTAATAATTGAATTCAACAGACTGATGAATAACCTGGGATTTACTGACCTCTAATGGCTAAATTAAAATTTTCCACCTTTTGTTTAAATGTCCCACTAAAATGAAAAAATACATTCAGGATCTTCTGCTTTTTCAAGTTAAGACACTCCAACTTCAAAAACACGTCTCCTCTTTCTGGTGGAGAAAGAATCACTTATTCTTTCAGCTAGGCTGAATAATATTTTTTGGATGAGGTGAGTAGATTATCAGTCACTTTCCCATTCCCTGTAATTAGCATGATAAAGGGAAGACAAGAAGCTGGACTGCCTGGCTTAGTGGTTTTTAATCAGTTTTGCATGCCCTGCTACTGGGAAAGAAGCAGTTCCCCTCAGCAACTTTAAACTGTTTACCTATGTATGGACAGATTAGGTTTACTGTATAAGCACATTACCTGGGCAGTTTCACAAAATATTTATATGGAAATCTGGACTGGCAGAGGTGAGTTTTGCATCATGAGCAGGATTTATGAAGGCTCTGTCTTATTCTGACCTCTGGTGACCAAAAATGCAAAACTAAATCCCAGACAGCTCAGTGCTGCACCTTGTCAGCCCCTGCATCCTGCCAAACCCTGGCTGCAGGCAAAGGAGGAGCCTAGTGGGAGACTGGAGCCATTTTAACCTGCTTGGATTAAAATAGATTAAAAATAAGGCTTGATATCATTATAGGATCTAGCTAGCTGCAAGTATTTTGAGTGCAAGCTGCATTTTCCCCATCAAGGTCAGGCAAAGGGCAGGTCAGCCGTTGTCTATCATTTCCACCTCTGCTAAAAAATAGCCACCAATGGGACCACCATTCATCTGCTGCCTAATGCCCCTTAGCCTAAAGAATCAGAAGTTATAATTTGTGTTTATGGTGATGGCTCATAAGGTATTATCCTGTTGCCAAGGAAGCAGGCAGAAAATATTACAAAATAGATGGATAAATATTATTGAAAACGGGATAACAAATTATGCACCATAGCTGGATGTCTTCTAATGTGAACCATCTTTTTTTGAAGAGAAGTATTGTGTTTCCTCTTGAAGGTTTAACTGCATAGTCAGAATAAGCCAATCAATTATAACTCACCCTCAGCTATGGATGCGCTTTTGCTATTTTTATGACAAAGCCCTTCAAAGCATTAAAGTTTTTTCCATTTTCTCTATGTAATATAGTTGTGCCTTATTATAGCAGTATATTAACAAGTTAGAGTGGCAAAAACTATGATATATGATAAAGTAGTTTAGCATAGGGATTAACATCCCCTGCTTTTATCAAAATATCATTCATCATACATCCAAGTTTTCAGTTATTTCAGGCTGCTTTCTAGAGTCAGCAGTATGCTGGTAATGTAGTTGTGGAGATCCTGTGTCATCCTCAAGGAAAGAAGGGAACAAAAGATCACAGGTTTTGAATTTTGCCCATCTCTGAGCATCAGGTTTTCACAGTTGGATGGTTTAATGCAGCTCTGCTTACCCATGTCAGATCCCACGAGTAAACTAATACCTGTTCATTAGCAAGGGTCCTCAAGGCCATTCATTGAACTATAATTTCCTTATGAGTATATGGTGATGGTTGTACAGAACTTGTAGAAACCTACAATACAGACCTCTTCAAATGAGTGGGTCCTTAGGAATTTTTTTTCAGTCAGCAATGGTGTTTTTAGGGTGCAGGTTTCTCACCTTTTTGGGACACCTGCTTTAGGATGCACAGACTAAATGAGCTCCTCCTCTGACGACGGCAGCTCTGCTCTGTAAATGCCTACCTTTAGTTTCCAGCATTCAGAGGTGGAGAAGGACCAGCGATGCATGCTGTGAGTGCTGAAACTCTGCTACATCCACTTTGGTGTGTGATATTGGCAGCATTGGAACAGGCCTGCTTCCGTGTCCCCATGCCATATGGGAACAAGTTGAATGTCCTTTTGATATTGCAATGGGTTCTCAAGCTCCAGCTGGGTCACTGCATTTTTAAACTGTATTAAAGCAGTGCCTCCTCTGGTACAAAGTGGTGCTACCACAGGGCCTGGCATCAGCTCAACCAACCATCAAGGCCTCTGAAGACTGATGGGAGAGACGTCTTCTTTTCTGGCAAGAAAATTTAGCTCATTTTCTTGACCTTTTTAACCTCTGGTCAGCAGGGTGGAAGTTTGCCTGTGATTTCTAAAAGTGCTCTTCAAATCACTGAAGAGAAACAGCTTCTCCTGGGGTTGCCCATTTCAGTGCTTCATCTTTTCAGTATCGCAAATTTTCTCTGTATGATATTGTCAATGGGACGTGACCAGAGCCACAGGAGTAAAATTTATGGAGCCATCAGTCGCCACCTGTCCTGTGTTTCTCTCTTCTTTCAGTTACTGTGCTGGGAATGCAGACCAGGATGGAGCAAACTGATAAGCTGGTCAGCAGCAAGATGTGCAGCAGCATGGGTTTTCAAGCACAGCAAAGCACTGTAATTCCTCACTCTACTCTTTTCTCCTCAGTTTGGTCCCAGTCTTCTGCATGGGGAAAAGCAAAGAAGATCAGGACCTGGAGACCAGCACCAGTACCATAGTAGAGAAACAATGATTTTCTGTAGCTATTTGTACAGTTTTAACACTTCTAAACAATAACCAACACTGGTTACCTGTCATCATGGCATGTTCACTAAGCCTCTGCATGTTGGAGATTGCCTATTACAGACTGTCCACACTTACTGGATTTAAAAGCAGAGTCTGCAGAATTCACCTTGTGCTCTGGTGAGGTACTTGCATTCAGGCAAACATGTATGTGAAGGGATATTGGTCAAAGTCAAACAGTAGATTCATTATATCAATCAAAAAAAAATATTTCATGCCAGGTGATCCCTTCTCCTCTAGTTCAGCCATGTTTCAGTGCCTACATCACCAAGAAGAAAATGTTTGGGTTTTTTTGTTATGATTCTCAGATTTTTGATGCATAGGTCCACTTCTAAACAGTCCTTTTTTACTGCCTACAAAACCACCCAGTGCTGACCTAATTTCTCAGGAAAAGAGATGTAACCCTAAAAAGAACTTCTCTGGGGTTTGTTGTATGTAGCTGTAATGTTTATTTACTGTATTTCTGCTTTGTACTGTGTCTAATGCATCTTCAGTGAAAATACAACAGCTCTTCTTTTACCAGACATGTACCATTAGTCCTGTTGGATTTTCATTGGTTTCCCATCAGATTACATACTGATTTCACAGTCTGCTTCATTCACATTCAAAGTCCTGAGCCAGGGCTGCAGAGTAGTTTCCAGCTAATCCACTCTTTGGTTATGTTCCTGAGGGCAGTGCATTAAGGTCTGAAGCAGCAGGATGCCATGTTTGCTTTGCCTCAGTTATTAACTCAGGTCAGTTGGAGACAGAGGAATGTGGCAACTCTTCACTCTGAATGAAGTTATGAAATTCACTGCTCAGTCTGTATCTTGGCACTTAAAAGAAGACTAAAGAAATACTGGTTCCCTGCAGAGTAAGTGCTGATAATTTTATTTTGTAGTTATTGGTTCAGCACTCTGAGACCTGGCCATGAAGGGTACTACATAAATGTAAACAGCTGGAGTACCTTCCTTCAAGCAATATCTGGTCTTATTTAAAATATCTTAAATTATAAAATTTACACTGCTTCCTTTGGGAAGCTGTATCACAGTCTAATAAATCTCTGCACCGGGCAGTTCCTGAGATAGCCAGACACATTTTCATGTGTGCACTTTGCCCTGTAGCTCCAGCAATTTGTCACTCACCTTGATGTTTATGGCCTACAAATATTATACACTTCAGAGATGCAGCAAAGTAAAAAAAATAAAAAAAGGAAAAAAAGAAAAAATTATGAAAACCTAATGGAAAGATCACCTACAGGTTACAGAAGATGGTTTCCCTGGCTGACTACAGGGGTGGTGGTTATGTAAAGCACTTCCACCCAGGACAAAACCACTATGAAGTGCAATGCTTTAAAAATAGTTCTTTGTAAATGAATCCCTGCAGCCCCTTAATCCCTGTTGCTCTTTCCATTACTTTCAGCGTACTTACATCTTTCTTCTACTTAAGTGGTTAGGACTATAAGCAGCTTTTAAGGGCAATCTCAAGAGGAAGAGCAGAAGGAGTCTATTCCCTGCCGACTGACGCAATTATTCCAGATCACAATCTTAGATTCTGTTTGCTCTTCTATAAGCAGCAAAAAATTTTTGATATGAGGATTGTCTGTGTAAGGAAAAGAGGGGAATTTACAAGCAAAAACATCATGTAATTTTATTCCAAGTATTATTAAATCAGGATCACATAGTGAACAAGAAATGATGGGGAGAATCTGTTTTTTCCTTTTGTCCGGTCAGGTATATGCCTTCTGTTACTTAATCATGGGGTCCTGACTAGGCCAGGACCTTGCCAAAATCACAGTGTGAGAACAATACTGTTATTGGCTATTACTGTTTTATGATTTAAAAAAAAAACAAAAACTTAGTGGAAAGGAATACAAGCAAACAGTAAAGAACTGCTATTTCAGCCAGTTTCTTGTTGGGACCACTCTTCTGATCTCCCACATCAACTGTGAGCCTTATCTCAGTGGGTGTCACAAATAAAGCAATTTATAGGTTAACAAAGAAATATCAACTAAAACTTTATTGATCTTGCTTGTGTTCATATACATATTTTACACAGAGACAGAAATAAAAGATTACTACTAAGCCACATGAAACAAATGACAGTATTTAATCAGAAAGAAGCAATTCCGTAAGTAGTCTGGAGACAGGCAAACTAGAATTCTTTAACTAAATACCACTATTTCTTTCTGCTTATCATAGTTTGCATATCATTCTTCTCTGTAGCCCGCTCCAAAATGTTTTTAGCATTTTGCTTCAGCAATAACAATTATTTGAACAGTTTGGAAGTGGAACGAGAACATGAAGATGAATCAGTGCATGTTTTCCCTGTACTTCACCATAACTGACAGACTCCTTTGGGAATGGGATTTTGGTGGAACAGCTCTCTATCAATATCATTGTAATGAGCTTTAATATTTAAATTCTGTTACAAGGGCTCTGAATGAACAATTACAAGTTGAGAGCTTTTCCTCATTATGTTGTGAGGCCTTTTCCTCCTTCTCCTTCCTCCTTTTCTTCCTGCTACTGTTTGTTTATTAGTCCGTGGGAGTGTTGCCTGGCAGGGGCAGTGAGCTGAAATGAGCCAGGTGCATTGAATGAACATAACTGCATTAGCAAGAGACAACAAGTGTAAGCTGGAAGATAAATCAATATAATAAGACCAAGTGAAGAGGCCTATGAGCTACAGGCTGGGGGAAGCTGTGGGATTGCATTGGGAAGAGATCACTACATGTTTGCCTGTTCTTCTGACTTATCTACCATTGCTATTGCACAGAACAGGGTGCTGGAGCAGATGGCACCTGAGTACGTCTAGTTTTATGTTCCTATGACATGACTGAGCATGGGAGCACTCAAGAGGAGAGTAAGTTTTACTTGGTCTTGTTTAATCTACTTTTTAAACCCACTTATTTCCACAGAGTTAGCTTTCATTTTTAAAGCAGCCTAGATGCTTTCAGTGCCCGTGTACAAAAAATTTTCAGCTGTTGAAAAAAATCTCTGTGACTCATTCAAATTTGCAAAGACAGTCTCTAACTGTGAAGAATCATCAAGAAAGGAAAAACAGCATCCTACAAAATTTCTCCATGTTTTCCCTCTGGTATTATTTGATAAAATAATTAGTTATTTGGCAATGCTTGCATGTTTATCAACATACCTTGAGATCTCCTTTTACATTAGTTGCACTTCCATCTCCCCAACTGTAAAATGCAGAGATATCAGATTGATTGGTGAATCAGATGTTATCAACCTGAGGGGCATTGTTGTACCTACTTACAGTGCATTATTTAAATCAATATTTGGATAATATCAAGAGTAAATGGGAACTATGGGAAATAAGATATCAGTCATATAGAATGTATTTCAATCAATAAAACATCTACTTCACCAGAGAGCAGTATAGCATATATGAACATTAAGGGTTTGACATACCTGCAGTTTCACAGAAAGGCTCCTACAGCACGTGGCAAGATGAGTCACTGGAAAACAACATTTAAAAAAGCCCCTGTGAATCACAGTTAGTTACAATATGTGATCTGAAACAGACAGTTACCATTTTTCTAAATTACCAGCAGCCAGCCAGTGTTTAATTACAATAGATTGGTATTTCTTAAACTGACAAGAGTTTTCAGCAATGAGTAACTCATTTTAATAAATTTTAGTGAAATAAGAAAAGACTTTGATCTTAAAAGATCAGGCTTTGACATTAAGGAGCCTATCACTCTCTCTTGTATAGATAGTGCCAAAACCAGAAATCTAAGGAAGACAAGTCCTAGACAGAAAGGACGTTAATAAACAGCTCATGCTTAATAGATTTCTTGTTTGGTGGTAGCGTGTAGGATGTCATCTATATGCTATTTACATGTGCTATTTGTGAGATACATAAAGACTACAGGGAGTGGACAGCTATTATATGGACAGCCAAAGTCATGGTCCAGTGCATGTCTGAATATGGTAGTGAGTGAGCACATGTCATATAGCAGAAGAATTAGGGATCATTATGAAAATGCTAGGGATGGTGAGCAGCTCTCTTTGTTTGTTGGGAAGATCTTCATTTGGAAAGCCAGCTGCCCTCAGGCCTTTAGAATAGCACTCCTGGAAACTTCCGGCCCTGGGTTTTGCTCCTTTCCTCTTTTCCTGCAGCAGCCGCTGAGCCAGCTCTTATCTGCTAGCCCCAGAGAGGCAGTTGGGCAGGTGCCTGTTGGCCCTCCACTGCCTTGGGAGTATTTTCCTGGGGAGAGGGGGAAAGGCAATGGGGACCCATCGGCTCTAAACATGGGTAGGTGAAACGTTTAGGCCTTGATGGGATTTGATCTGTCATATGCTTCTTCTCTTATTCTATTTTTCTTTCATCTTACCTATATCATGCTGTGGTCCAAAATGTCATATTGTGGCAATTTACAGTGGAGAATAAAGAACAATATCTTACAAAAAAAGTTTACAAAAATCAGGATTATTAATGCTCGATCAGAGGGCTGGAGCACCTCTCCTATGAAGACAGGCTGAGAGAGTTGGGATTGTTCAGCCTGGAGAAGAGAAGGCTCAAGGGAGACCTGATAGCAGCCTTCCAGTACTTAAAGGGGCCTACAGAAAAGGTGGAGAGGGACTCTTTATCAGGGAGTATAGTGATAGGATGGCGAGTAATAGATTTAAACTGAAAGACGGTAGATTTAGATTAGATATGAGGAAGAAATTCTTTACTGTGAGTGTGATGAGACACTGGAACAGGTTGCCCAGAGAAGTTGTGGATGCCCCATCCCTGGAAGTGTTCAAAGCCAGGTTGGATGGGGCTTTGAGCAACCTGGTCTTGTGGTAGGTGTTCCTGCCTATGGCAAGGGAGTTGCCATGAAATGATCTTTAAGGTCCCTTCCAACTCTAACCATTCTATGATTCTGTGAGTCTAACGTTCTTTAACTGCTAATACAAGCTAACAACATAACCTTGTTAGTCTGATGTCTGAATGCATATTTGTATTCCCAAATAAGTGCCCAAGGTTTTAGAGATCCTGAATTTTGTTGGCTGCAGTGAGTCAACACGTGTGAAAATCAGACCAGTATGTTCAGGTTGCTGCAGGTTCAGGTGCAGATGCTGAAGGTCCCGGCTGACACCCAGCTCCTCGGGTTCCTATGGAGACACCAAGGCCAGCAGAGCCTGGCTGCACCTTACACAGCCTCGCTAGCCTGGGAGGAAGACAAATCGAAAACCAGCTGCTAATGCACGCTCAGACCTCCCTTCCCACAGTGTACCACGCAAAATAAGTAAAGGATTAAAGAACCAAGGCTTACCAGCACCTACCTCCATTTTGTTGCTAGGAAGGGGTCGTGTATATATAAAGACAAACAAAATATTCAAACCTGCAAAATGGCTAACACTCTGCATGGGTCCCAAATAGGTCTTGATGTCAAATATTTGTCCAGTCAAAAATGGGAGCGTGCTCTGTGACAGCAACTTTCAGTTTCAAGATACAACTTCTTATCACATTTTAACATTTCAAAGTCAGTGAAGCTACACTACAGAAGAATACATCCTGCTGAATTTAGTTGTTTACTGTCCTGCCCTAAAACCTATATTTCTACTGAAAAAGGTGAGGAAGATCTTTGCAGGTACACTTCCAGAAGTCCCTCTGCTCTGCCAGTCTGGAGGAAGAGGTGAATGTGTGTCGGCATGGGTGTTAACTGATGCGAAGCGAAGGCGCTTTCACCAGCGGTGGTGACTGATTTGTGCTGGCATGGAAGAGAGGTGAGAGAAGGTAACAGGGAGCATGGGCAGCCCAGCCTGGTCTGGTGTGGGATGGCTGCCACTGCTGCCACTGAGGCCCAGGTTCATAGTGCGAGACCCTGCTCCCGGGAAGGTGCCAATCCAAGGTCCTCCACAGGGCAGAGAAGGAACCGCTTAATTTTTCATGGAGCTGACTCTCCCCCTTCAAAGTCCACCTCCTTCTCGGCTGACTCTGTGGGGCGGGCACTGACAGGGTGCCACCAGTCTCCTGCCCCCTCCCAGGCCCGGCGCCTAAAATGTCGCTTACCCACTGCCTGTCACAGGCCGGTCAGGTGGCAGCTGACATTTCTGAGCCCTTGGATTACTTTATCCCATAGGATAAATATGGTTTTTAAACATGTTTTATCCCTGAGGATAAAATATATCTTAAAAGCACAAGCGCTTTTGCAGTTGTAGGAAATGTCCACAGTGTGGTGCCAGTGTAATGGCGATCTGGACTTCCTCGCGACTGTGGTGACAGCTTCTGAGGGGCGCCAGTGCCTGATTTTTTTTTTAAACACTGAGGTGAACACAGTCTTCCTCTTCAAGGTGTCCAAATACTGACACAGCTCAAGGTGTTGCTATTTCAGTCCCACTTGTCCCTGCTCTCCCAGCGTTAACATGGTCCTAAACCGTTGTGGCTCAACCACCTCAGCTGGGTATCAGTCCTTTAGCAGGGTCAGCACCCGTGGGAAGGTTTGAGTCCAAGATCCATCAACGATGAAGGACACATGGGCCTTCCCTAGCACCGCTGCCACCCCCTGGGGTGCCCACTCCCACTAGTGACTGCAGGAGGACCAGAGGAGAGTGGGTTGTGGGTTTTCAGACTCTTTCTGGTGGCAAAAAGGGTTTCTAAATACTTTCACCCTAAGTTTCAGCTTTCTGCAGAAAAGCACAGTTTTGTCTGAAAAGAAAGTCTGTTTGTTTTCATTGATATGGACCCCATGAGGTCGACAGGTGTGTTATCCAAACCCAGCTGTGGTTTGAGGAGCATCCTACCAGACCTCTTACCTAAGGACACTTCGGTCTCAGGTCTAAAGGGGAAAACAGGGCCTAGGAGCCCCATAACCTCTTCATTTTTGCTAAAGGAAAATTGTTCTTAACGGTGCAGAAAACCCTCTGCAGAGCCAAAGCTGTGACAATGGAGCCGGGATGGACTGACGCAACCCGCTGAAGTGTCCTGCAAGACACAGGCAGCTGTGTCAAGGACTAGAACAAACTACAACTAAATAACTCACTGGTGTTTTTCATTCAAGATCTCTTCAGATCTGAATGAGCTTTTCTGGAGGCTCCTTGACAGCAAGTTAAACAGATAAAGTGCGTTAAACCCTTGACAGTGATTTTAACAGACGTAGAGGAAAGAGGCCCAGCTTGGTTTTCCTGAGCTAATATAATGCTCTGCAGACAGTATCTTAAGCAGTGCTAATGAATGTTATTTGTCTTTAGAAGCTTGTTGTGTATGTAACTAGTAAAGGCTGACTTGCACCTCTGTCTCCCAGACCTTCACTTTACAGTGTCAATCATTGCCTACAAGAGAGACTGTAACAGTTGTATGGGGGTGTCCCTACTCCAGGATTATGTAGTTTTGGGCCACCACCAGTATGAACCATAATGTTCCCCACCTCACACGCTGATGTGTATTTGGAAAGTTCATTTGTTATTACTACAGCTGTCAGTTACACTGTACACTCCATCTGCTTGGCCCCAAACTGTCTAGTGCATGGCATTTCCCTATTAGATTTAATGTAAGAGTCTGTAAAAGCCTCATGACTTTTAATGAGTGTAACCCAGAAGACTGATAACCCATCAGTACAGTGTGAAGAATGAATGCTTTGTGACATAGATTGCAACACATTTCTAAAGAGCTGTTTATGAAAATAAAAATAAAAATTGGAAGGTAATGAGGAATTCATGCAAGCTGTAAGATAATAAAAAGTGTCCTCCACCATCACTTGAAGACATCTACTGTATGGCTATTTATATTTTTGTTACTGGGGTGGCTGCATGAAGGTTTTCTGTAGAAACAATAAATGTCTGAGCATTTAAAGTCTGACAGAAATTAGTTTGTATCATTCACAGCTAGCTCTGATGATATATTTTAGATCAAGGACCTTAAATATGTGGAAAATATAGGTAGAATATTGCGAAGTTGTGTAAACTATGAAGGCATATGCGGCAAACACTGAAATCTGCATGCAGCCCTAATAAAGGTGTGGATGGACACTGGCTGCAGGAAAAGGTGAAGAGGAATCTTTTAACAATAAAGCAGTGTGCGTAACATGAAGGAATTTCAGCACAGAAAGGGCTTTGCAGAAGTAAGAACTGACGTGTTTGTAGGAGAATTCTGTTAGAAATTAAAATTCTGTGTTGGGAAATAAACAACTGAAAGCAGACAGCCATGAGCTTATGAGACACAGGGGACTCAAATTAATGCTTTTGGCAATGTAAAAGATCTCATCAATCACTGATCTAAATTGTCATTTTTCTTTGTCTGGCAAGGTCTTGAATCCTTGTCCGGGGCTGGTGGAGAAGTGTCTTGCATCTGTAACAGAAGGAGCTTTTCTAGCGTGTCTTCTGCTGACTGGAAATGTAAAATCAGTTGTCACAGCCATTGCATGGAATATTAGGCTGCTCACGGGAGCTTTGTGGTGTAATCCCAAAGCACAATGCGATCTCCCCCAGGTAACTAGCAGAGGTGATTAGGGAGCAGCTGCAGGACTGCCAGCTGCCAGCACTTTACCACTAGCATTTTGACATAGAGTGTGTTGTTGACATCAATGGCTGTTTTCCTTTGCCAGAAGTTCAGGACACCTGTGACTTCAAGCACCTCAATTTTCCTTTCTTAAAGAAAGATTCAAGCTCTCATGATGACAGCGAAAATCTAGTCTCACAACAGCTGAACAAAACGTGAGGCTCATTTCCAAAAACTGTATTTTCATGTTTGCTCTTAGAAGTTGTAAGAAAGGAAACTTACAGTTTGAAAGGAAAAGGAGAAAATTTTCCATTGTATGCTGGTGTAAGAGTGTTGTTGGAGGAATGTTCATTTCATTATCATGTTGCAAAACGGTTCTTTTTCGTGTTGCATACAGTGTGAGGGATGATGTGATCTCTAAAGTTAAAGTTTAATTTAATTGCAAAAAAATAAAAACATAAAAACATCATAAACATTTTTTTTCATCTAAAAAGTCCGTGGACAGAGTGGGAATTACAGACATGAAGTTGATATAAATTATTTTATAACTGTAAATGAACACGTTCGCAAATTTCTGTTTCAGCCATATGCCTTTTAATAACTAGGGTCTGTGTCTTGCTCACAGAATTGCCTGCATAATGATGAAAGCCAGTGATCTTTTGTAAATCATCCAGGATAGACGAATTTCCTCATAACAAACTTTGCAAGAAATACCACTCTGCAATTGTGTTTTTAAACTGTCAAACATTTTGATGCTACTTGAAAATTACAGTAAATTAGCTGATGTGGGTAACACTTCATCTGTTTATTAAAAAAAGACTTAAATAAGAGGAGGAACACTGGAAGGAAGGCTAGTAAAATGTAAAATGCATTAAATGTGTATAGGTGCTTCAATAGAGGGGAAAAGAAGAGAATTACATACATTTCTGTAAAGACATAAATGCTGATGGTACATCTTGTTCAAATGTTTTTACATTCCCATGTCTGTTGAGGACTGGGTGATGAATAATATGAGGGGTAGTAAAGGTTTTCTTTCCAGTTAGAAAGTTTGTAATACTCTATTCTATATGTTTTATTATTTGTCATCTACTTATACATAGTAAGATAATCACTGCAGTTCTGGCAACACTGGAGTCCACTGAGCTTTACTATGTTCATGTTTCATGTGTATACATATGCACATCCACACGCTACACTCACACAGCACACACACATGCACAAGAACGGATCAGAGAAGGAAAAACACCACAAAAACCTTTAATTCTGCTGCTGCACAACATCTGGAAGTTCTGCTGGAAACCTTCATGGAAACTTCCATCCACAGATGCACCAATAGGCAAGGGGATCAGGAAGGCGGCAGCAGCCAGCCGTGAAAGCATCCACAGCTTGATTTCAGAGGCCATGAATAAGAAACAGTCTCGTAATAACTCATAAACTATAGGAAGGGATGCCACGTGCTGCATGCTAGAGGGTGCAGAAATGCCTTGCTATTATTTTTGCAAAACATGAAAACTGTCATCCAGAGTTGCCAGATGCTGTCCTTAATGTGTCAGCACTTCTGCACCCCACAAGAAGAAGTTTTTTACACTGGTGAAGAGAAATGTACATGAAATTGGAAAATGTTTGTCTTCTCCAGGGGAAAAAAAAATCTTAAGCAGACTTGCTTACTCAACAGGTGGGATGTCTAAATAATGCAGGGTTTGAGAGAGTATAACTTTTGCCAAGGAAATGAGAAGTTTTCCAAAAAATTCTGAGTAAAACCTGTTGACTGAGAGTCTTGGAAAGCAAATGGTTTGTAGGTTAAAAAGGCAAAAGTACAGAATGGACTACCGGTGGTAATGACTGTCCTGCA
The DNA here is from genome assembly GCA_008921705.1 of Burhinus oedicnemus. NCBI lineage: Eukaryota > Metazoa > Chordata > Aves > Charadriiformes > Burhinidae > Burhinus > Burhinus oedicnemus. The sequence continues at coordinate 734,906 of VFFE01008330.1, forward strand.
TGATGTGAGAATGTCTCCCAGCTCCCAAGTGAGGGTACTCAACCCAGCTGTGTCCTGATGGTTCCTTGGGGAAATGCACATCAACCTTTCTTCCTCCCTCCCATTTCCTTTAGAAATTGAGGGAGAAGAAAATCTGGTTGCATAAGAAATTGAGATGATCAGACCTAAAGAAGATCCAGTCAATTTGTTGTATCAGTGTTTACAGTTTAGTGCTCAAGTAGATCTGAACACATCATCTTCAGGTATCCCAAATGCTTTTAATTCTCTGCACAGTGAACATTTTTCTAGAGTTCCAGATCTGAAAATGTTGTTTGGTGAGAGAGGTTTGAATTTATCCAGACATGATGCAGTTGTAGTCTGTTTACAGATTCAAGTACCATTTCTATTTGACTGCAGGATGGACTAGCTTCAACTGCTGCAGAAGTGTCCTACTTATAGACTGTATTGTTGATCCACAGGTATATAAGTGCAGCTCAGGCAGCTGATGAACTGGAGTTCAAAAACCCTCACTTGGTCAAAAATGACGAGTATGAAAGAAACTGCTGTAAATAGTATTAAGCTTTTATCTGTGTACCACCACTATTGTTTTACGTTCCAAATTAAAGATCCTAAAGCATTAAAGTACAGTCTTTACTGTTATGTGAAGCAAAAAGAACAATGTGTCCATCTTATTTATTTATTTTGCTGTGAGCCTAGAACACAGCAATATCAGAAGCAGAAAAAATCTTGGGAATTTAAGGGCAAAAAGCATCAGTTCAGTTTTGTTAAGACATTTAGGGACAGAGTTCTGGTGTAAAACTCTCATAGTGTACAATTTTAGGTACTGTTGGCTATTCTGTGTTGGCCATCTCTTAATAGAAAAAGCAGGTGTACAATTCAATATTTGTTAGGAAGATGAAAAACATAGAAGTGATGAATTTTTTTTTGTCTTTGCAATGCTCCTTTGGTTAATGGCATTGGTTTTACACACCCACATATTTTTTAAAGAAAACCAAGGAATACAATAGTGGACACTTAGAAATTTGCTTCCCTCCCAGTTAACCTTGGGACTGTCTGAGCAAAAACGTGCTATTCATGGGGCCCCTTTTTTCACATTATTGGCATTTTGAATGGAAACCTATTTTCCCACTTCACCACAGTGTAGGAAAACAAGGCAGAAGGAGACATGTAACTACAACCACAGAAAAGCTGTCTGGGAACCTGGATTAGCACAGTTTATAGTGAAAAGGACCTAGATTGTTTAAAATCAACAAACACTAGCATTTTGAAGAGAAAATATAAAAATACAATTTTCAGAGAACAAAAAATTACATCTCTACCAGATGCACGAAGCTTGAAGACACTTGTTTTGTTTCCCAGACAAAAAGAATGAGAGTGTTAGGACCTTCTGTCAGGAAGAAAGTGCATTCCCACAGCTGTGAGAGCAGGGTAAATCCACAAAGTGTTGAAATGCTAAAATATTTTCAAATCCTTTGTGAGGTAAGTTATACCAAAGTACAAGCTTTATTAATGCGAGTACTGAGAGGAACCTTGAGCAACTCTTTCAAGACTCGTTTTCCCCAGGTTGTGAGGTTTCAGTATGCAACTTTACTGATGGTAACAGCCTGCGTGTCTTGAAAGCCTGCCAAAGACTATTATATATACTCAGGCATTACAAAAATTTTAATAGTCTGTTTCACCATTGCTAAGGCTCGCTTGGCGATACACAGACTGCTGCACAGGTCGTGAGATGCTTGCCTTGGACCATGCCGCTGTTTGACATCCCAGAGTTTGTGTCAGCAGATCTAAAAACAGACGGATGTGTGCTGTCAGGAGGAATGGCCTCCACAAATTCAAGGGGAATATCCTGAAAATGGCCGACTGTTGGGAAAAAAACCCCAACCAGTTTCTAGTCTGCTGCAAAGGTCCTATATGTGGTATGTCCATACGTTCAGTTTGTCAGGCACTGAGGCCAGGGAGTATAAAAAGACCCAGCTCCTAGAACTGCAGAAAAACAGGGGTTGGGAGAGACTCCTGGAGGGCACCTCGTCCAAACTGCTGCTCAACTTTGGGCCATCTTCAAAGCTGCAGCAATGCTGGCAATCTGCCTGTACCAGCAAAGAGGGCAGCCTCCTGGGGCTGGGCATGGTGCCTGCCAAAGCGTGCCTGAAATCTGTGTGAGGCTGTGTTAGCTGCAACAGGGCACAGTCAGACCCGGGAACCTTCCCACAGTTTTCCAGCATAGGTCACCAGATCCCACTGCGTGGCAATGCTCCCAGGCAAGCCTGAGCTTGTACCCTAGAAGGAGTAATCCTGCAATGTCATGTGTATGGGTTTGTTCATTGTTAGGGATGACACTGACTGTTTTCTCAGGATTTTGTTTATACAACAAGAGAGTGTCACAGAAGATTGTTGCCCCTAAAACTTTGGAAAATCAATAGAGGTAGGAACTGCACTTTTCTGTAATTCTCACAGGGTTTAGCAACAGCAAGAGTAGCAACTTTAATTTAAAAAGAAAACTGAAAGGAGTATTTTGTACTACTGAACAGCTGAAACCATGATCAATGTGCAGTGAAGCAGTGGTTGCCAACCCCTGCATAAAGAATTTCTTGGTAAACCCCAGTTTTGGGGAAGGTTTACCTATTGCTCATGCTGATGGAGAACTGATTTTAAGCAACAGAATAATTTGTGCTGTTACAGCTTAATTGATGGATTCTGCTTTTGAAAGGAATTATATTGAGAAAGCCTTTGCTAAGTCCATGCACCATAAGGACAGGATTATTATGTGTATCCTGTTAGGATGAAAAGGCCAGTACATGAAACTCAGGGCATATTGTTCTGCTTTAAAACACTTGGAATATAGTGTAGTTTGCACACTTGGTAAGATAGATATATACAGGTAGCATCTTGCTTTCTGTGTGGGTGCTACCATGATGTATTATGGATCTCGGTGTAGGACCGAAATGCCCCATAGCAGATGCTTTTTCATTAGGCACAGGCCTTTTCTTCTCTGCATTGGGCTGTGGTACATATTTAGAAAAAAAGCAAATGACAATTGTATAATGAGAAGATGTAACAGCAGACCCTTTTTAAAGACTTTGAAAGAAAACACAAGCAGCTAAAGTGAAGAGGATAATGGCCTCTTAAAAGTGCCCTGTCCAGTACTCCCTGCAACTGAAGAAAGCTGCGCTGTGTTCTGCTTCACGTGATTTAGCAGTAGCCATTTCAGAAATAGTCTCAATACCTTAAAAGGAAATATCCTTTAGACTAATTGCAAATTGAGGTCCTGAAAAAGTGGCATAACTCATAAAAAGTCTGAGTAGAACATGACTGCTTTTAAAAGAGAGAAACAGCTAGTAAAAGAGTCTGAGGAGGATTACTGGACCAGTTAGCTATTACTGTGATCACTGGGTTTTGGCTAAGTAGTAATTGAATTTGGATTTGAAAAAACAAAAGAAGTACTGATGCTGAATCATCAAATGGAGCACAAAAAGCCCTCTCCAGAGGAGGAAAATGCTAGACCCACAGAGATTTCCCTGTTTGCTGCTGAGGTGTAGGATGCTTTGCAAGAGCCAAATAAAAGCAGCTCAACAGCTACATTTTATTCCCCATGCCTCAAAGTTATCTGACATGTATAAGGCAGGGTGACAAAGGAAAATTAGCTCTCTTTCTTTCTAAAGAAACAGACTTTGTGGCTGTCATAATGTCAGCTTCCCAAGGACTATAGCTTTGCTTTGCTTTGCTATTTGGAAATCCTGAGTGCTAACATTCAGTTAGATGGGTCAGCATAGAGAACTTTAGTCTCAGGATGACAGCAGGAATCTCCCTTTAAAAAGGCTTGGTTATTAATATTCCTAATGATGCAGGACTTCATCTGAGGGGTCCTTCGGAGTCAGCTCTCTTATCTTCTAGGAATTATGACCCTCCTGCTCAAAACTGCTGCTTAGGGTTGGTTTCACGAAACAGGCAGAAAAATGAATGGTGACCTAGTCAGTAAATTCACTATTTGGTACTTTTATAGTTGTACATATACCTGCAAATAGGAATTTCTCTGTCCTATGAAACAAAATCTCCTTAGGTGTCATGCAATTGACTGAAAATGGAGATCAGCAGATAATTTGCCAGTCTGTCTGACTATCTATCTATCTATCTATCTATCTATCTATCTATCTATCTATCTATTTTTCTAATCTTCCAACAAACATCCAGTGACGTGCAGTTAAGATCCAGACAGTCTATCCATTCCCATTGCATAAAAATCCTGAGAGGTTTGTTTCACGCCAACAGAGAAGGGAATTTTTCATATGTCGACTTTTCTTAAGGCCAGACTGTGCCAGCATAATTCAAACCAAATCTAAATGAGATTTTATGTCTCGCCTTTGATGAAAAAACCCATGTTGATTAAAGTATGTCCCTTTTATTAGCAGGAAAACATTCTGTCTTTCCTCGTGACTCCTCTTGAACTTTCACATATAGAAAATCCAATGTCTCATGACCTTTTTTTCTGTCTACAACATTATATATTTATAGCCAGAGTCTTTGAAAAGTACCTAGAGAGGTCTCATCCAGTAGTGGAAAGATTCAAGAGAGGTGACAGTAAGTCTGGATATCACTGACCTGTTGCTAGCTCCTATCAAGGTACACTCCTCACTACGCACCAAAATTTTCACCATGTGTGAGATTTTTTATCTGCATCTGGCTGTGCAGCTTGTAGCTCAAAATGTGCAGCAGTGTCTCCAGATGCTCAGAATCACCTTCTCCTCTAATGGACCATGCTCTGTCTTGGTCTTCAGACCCACCTCCATGAACTGAACATCTGAATCTGCAGACCGGCTTATACCTATAAGTCTCTATAATTCACCTCTGTTGTCTCCAAACACAGGCTGGGCAGAAGCTGTGATCCACAACATGTCCCTAAACAGCAGATTTGCAGACACGATGTTTTCTTTGCAGGTTGTACTAGAAAGTGAACTAAACACCCAGGCTCTTGGTAAGACAGTGCAGAAATCTGTTCCCTCCCTTCATGTTACACACATCTCAGAAACGTACAAGAGCTTGAGACTTTCTGGAGTGGTGCTGATGCCTGGACAATCATTAAGCCATTTTCTGGGCAAAGTCTGTTTGCAACCAAATTAAATGTCTCACCCCATCACTGCTAGGGAAGACCTAGAGTTCTGCAATCAGTCCTCTGTACTGGAATCTGTGTTCTAATGAGGGCTGTAACACTCCTCCTGGGTAGGAAATGCAGTGCTGGGCTTGGGGTGGACTGCATCCCTGGTAACAGCCGGTTCAGTGCAGGGGGCATGAGCAATTACACAGGACAAATCACATCCTGTCACTTCCACTGAATTTTACAGTGTGATCCTGGGACAAAGACCAGCATCTCAATGCAGCCTTTCAGGTGGAGGTGTTGGAGTCATGGCAGGACCTGTGGATCAAAGAATTGGGTTAAACCCCTTAGGTTACTCTACAGATTATCATGAGTGTGTGATGATTCACAGCCTTCCATGGAGTATTCCTTCTACATTGAGCTAATCTTTGCCGAAACAGAACTACAAATCTCAGAAAATCTTTTTTCCATAGCCTTTTCTATGAATTAATCAAAAACTTGTTTAGGATTATGCTTCACTGTCAAGAGCACAGTGTAATAGTGGGCCTAAAGCATTGACAGATTTCCCTGTCTGAGAAAATCAGCTCATCTAGCTCAGCAGATGCAATCTTATGTCAAATATTACATCAATATTATAACAGCATGATCATACTATGCCAAACTGAGGGATTAGCAGAACTGTTCAGGGGAATATCTGTGATTCTGAAAATCATTGTAGTTAGTGAGGGGGGTGGAAATGGTTCTGAGAGGGTGCACCTCACATGCCAGCACCTCTGAGCCTTCCTAGAAACTGTGGCGTGCCTATAGCCCTTGATAGCCAAACGGCTGGTGAAGCGCTGAGGACAACTTGATGAAGATTATCTGACATACCTCACATAAAAAGGGGTCCACCAAATACCAGTTTATAGTCTTTGGGCAGGTGGCAGTATGTGAGGAGGAATTCCAAGCCCTGGGTCAAAATAGGATTTACAAGTCCTTGTAGCTAGGGAGGACTTCAAGGCAGGAGACTTTGGTTGCTGTAGTTATTGATAAAATAATTATTCTACTGGCTTTCATACAATAGGACTAAGTCCTGGCTTTTATTTATGTGAAAAATTCCACTAATGCATTTTTCCGTGCTCCTTTGTAGCATTCCCACTGACTAGAATAGATAAAAATGTAGCCCTTGGATAAGCTGTAACTCTCCTGGATTCTTGAACACCAAATTTAACTGTTTCATTCTCCTTTGGGGGAAAAAAAATAGTGCGTGGCTTTTCATTGAAACAGCTGATGATTTGCAGAGTTGTCATCAAGATGGCATAAAAGTAAAGAAAACCAACCCAGATGCCAAGTGTTGGCTCTTTGCTTCTCCTTTGGATTGGAACACTGATTTCATAGATTGTACATTTATTTGGTTTTTTGTTTTGTTTTTGGATTTTTTTCCCAAGGGAATAGAAATCTGTTTATAGAACAGATTAGCTATCTGCTGAGAACCGTACTCATAAGTCAAAGATGAATTGTCCCTAGGGTGAAGAGTAGAGGGAGAGCTCATGGTGAGAGTTTACAAAGTTCATGTTCGTGCTGTAGTCTTCTTCCTATTACTAGTCATGACCCAAGAAATTAAGGAAAGTCACTTAATTTAATACTTACGTTAAAAGCCAAACCCAACTAAAGAAAAAATAATAAATACAGCAGTGAGCTAGAAAGATCAGGGCTTTTAGGTTTGCTTAGATCTCCAGCTTCAAAAGTAGAGAAATTCCTCTTGAAGTCTCACACTGATTTGGATGGGCTTATTCCCTCAAGGCTCTTCACTCATGTAAGGACCCTGAAAAGAGTATTATCTCATAGCCCAAAGGCTCCTTCTGTTAACCAGGGACCACATAACCTTCACTTCCCTCCACAGTGAGCCAGCAGCCATATGACCTGCTGTTGCAAAGCACTGGCATGTGGGATTTCCCTCCTTCCACACCTGTACATATCTCCAGCCCTTAACTATTTGACGCACCCAGAGTTGGTGTGCCAATAGTGAACAGAGCAGGTAATTCTCAGAAGACCTTCAGTGCTTCCCAGTGACTTGCTCCGTGTCATCTGTATCCCGAGTCGTTTGCTGGTGAATGCCTTGCAGAGGAGACCCAGTTATATTGAGGAAAACCCAAAGAGGACGTAACCATCTCTCTCCCACTAGCCCCTGCCTCAAATCTTTTGGTACTGCACCAGGATCCAACATCATAGGAGGCAGTAGGAGGGAGAAGCTAGTGGAGAAATGAAGTCTCATAGTAGGACTAGGGCTGTCAGATGCATCCCTAGAGCCTGAGATCCTCTAGAGGCAACAAGTCAGTCCCTACCCACCCTAGTCCCAGTAGCAGGCTGTAGCCTATGTTGCACAGCATTACTCACCATGTAGTCCTCAGCTCAGTGCTGTACAGCACCAAGAAATTGCACTGATTTCTGTAACATGCCCTTAAAACACATGTAACAGACTCTATTCATTTCCAAGCATGGTGTGAAAACATTCGCTGTCATGCTGACCCTGTGCCCTGCATAGTGCTGCACTCAGTAGGTTCAAGCTCAGTTCACCCCAGTATTTGACACACCTGGCCCAGGGGGAATCAGCGCCCTTTCAGGGCTGCATCCTTCTACTGCTGCCCTTCCCTGTGCCTGTACTGCTGCAGTAACAAATGTCCTTCCTTCCCTTCCTCGCGCTTTCCACTTCCATGTCACTAGCTGCAGAAGATAGAAGGAGGCAGCCTGACAATTAAGCTTTTTTTTCCTCCTGCACTACCTATCTTACAGTAAAGGACCAACCTCTGAATCCAGCGCTTAGCTGTTAAATATTTAAGTCTGTGTAAGTCTAAAGGTTTTACACTAAGTATAGCAGTTTTCCCATGTACACAAATGTCTGCCTCTGAGCCTTCCCAGAGTGTCTAAAGCTTGTTGGATATTGCAAGACAGGTGGATCCCTGGTTCCTATTGTCACTAGATGTTACAAACAACACAAGGAGTATCTATTTTCCTTGTTAACAAAAGCAGTGTGAGAGCATAGATGTCACTAAATTCAATGTTTTATGGTGCTTTCTGTACCAGCAGTTAAGTGACTTGCAGCCCATTTGCCACTTGCATCCCTCCCAGGCAGATATCTGTAGGCCATAAATTTCCACACCCCCCCCTCATGACTGACTTATTTTAACTAAAAGATAATAATTCCTAATAGCAAAACTCCCTAAAAGTTCACACACATTCCGTTCCTGTTTTTTGACAAGTGCCATAAGAGCACTTGCCTCATTCTTTATTTTGTCTTACCTTGGTCAAGTCATGAAGTGGACAGAGCGTTCTTTTGAAAAATGGGAAAACATTTGGGGTCATCTAAAAATTTCTACTGACTTTCAATTCTTAAGCACTTGTTTATCATTTGCCATTTATATCTTCTTTTTGTGTATGTGTTTTTTTATTTCTAGCTATAAATATCCTTACGACAGGGAGGAGAAGGGAGTTCCCTAGTGGATTATGACTTGCTTTCATGGCATTTGTAATTTGTCAAACTGTGCTGGTTCAACTGGGACTACTGGATTGCTATTTCTAAAGATAACTCACTTTTTAAAAATGTAAGGAAAGAAAGTCTACCCTTAGATATATGCATACAAAAAACTGATTAAATTCAGCAATTTCTACCCGAGTTTTTACACCTTAAACTAAAGAGAAAAATGGAAGGGAAGGGACCACTGACATTATTGATATTACAAAGATATAGTGCAACTGGGAGTCATAATTTGGCTCAGAGGTAGAAGGACTGAGAGGTTTTATGAAAACAGTATTCAAAATAGTCTTCACTCTCTAATTTATCCTCGCTGAAAAGGGAATTGGTTATAAAGGAGCCACAGCCAGAGGAAAACAACCCCTATGCCTTCCAGTGGCAGATCCTTTTAATACTCCATAAGGTTATGGGAGCCACACGCCTCATCATAGCAAATGAAAAACTCACTCATAACACTTTGGTTCATGATGTTTGTTGCAGTCCATGCTAAGAATAAAAAATTAAATACTATGTATTCTGAAAGGTTTATAGGCATCTTCTACAGTGTTTGAAGAAAGAAACATGTTATTTGAACCTTTCTTGTTCTGAAATGTGCAGGATCAGATATGCACATTTTCATTTTTCAGACAGTTTTCTCTGTCTCTTTACCTAAGGAATACTGCAATGAACATCATGCAGTGAGCTGTACTCAAACAAAGTTATGCAGCACTCCATCTCTGCCATCAATTTAAAAGAGACATTGACCTCTGGGTGTGGAAAAATACTCAAGAGTAAAGTTTTGATTGTATTCCAGCAAACTTTTTAACAGAAGAATTGCTTTTAGTGCACTCATGAGAAGGAATTTTCAAAGCAACCAAGAAAACTTAGAAAGTAAGCATCTCCACATCCACTGATTTCGCAAGAGCCCAAACATTAAATGTCATCAGTTTGAAAAGAGAAGCACTTTAATAATAATAATAATAATAATAATAATAATAATAATAATAATAATAATAACAACAACAACAACAACACAAAGAAAGATTACAATGGCAAAAAAATCCCTTCAAAATTCATATCATATGCACTAGATGGTCCATGCACAAGGGTTATGGAGACGGAGGGTGCAGGACTGCATTCACAGCAAAGTTACTGCAGCTTTGGCAAGCTCACGCTGTTTCTTATCACTTTCTCAGAGATTAGCAGCATCCCCAGGGCAACACAGTACCAGGAGAAGACAAGAATGGTCTGTCAGTGTCCAGTACTCTCTGACCAGATTCTTTTAGATATTCCACATGTGGAAGGTGTAATGTTTAATATCAAATTCACTTATTTAAAGGTAGTTGGTTATATGGGATTTCTGATTTAGCAGAATGATACAAAATACATTGAAATCACAATACCAATGTAAGTTACACTTAGCAAAATATACATAGCCATTGCAATAAACAGTTTAATAACAATACTAATGTGATTCCCAGTATTGGTCTCCATAATATACTTGCTGTCATGACCCCAGGCATCCCCAGTCACTGGGAAGGAATAAATGGGTTGAAGTCATCTCAAGCCCATTGCTCTCCGAACTACTTTTGCTAGTTGCCTAATTTTTATACTCTTTATTAGACTGAGCCACGTATTTGCTTCCCCCTTGCTAACTCAGGGAGACATTCACACTCCTTTAATTAAAAAAAAAAGAAACATTTACACTACCAGTTGATCCACTCAACTGTTGATACCTGTTTATCTAAAACAAAGGCCACTCTCCTTTGCAAAAGAGTCCTGTTGCGAAGAAGTCAGCTTCTTTGCTACAGCTCTGGTCAGTCACATCCTGCATTATTCCCTGAGCTTCATAGCTACATCATCCTTGACTGTCTCCTCTGGGACTTCTTCCATTGTAGGGGTTTATTGGTCAGTCACATGGCCCAAAATCTTGCTCCGTCCATTTCTTGTCCCCAGATTCTTCCCTGTTCGGTAACTTTAATTCTGCAATTGACACCATTTAAAAGACTGCTAATATTTTCAGATTGATTATAAATTAAGAGAAGCCTAAAATTTGGAGCTGAGGGACCAAAATCATTCCAGGTTTCAGCAAAATTAGAACAAATCAGAATTTGGCCTGTGCTTCAGTCAGCTTGAATTAAAATTGACACAGAACAGTTACAGGTTACTGGAAAGGCTGATGACAATATGTCTTTGTTTTTTCTCAAGTCTAAAATGGTTTTGCTCCTGGGGTTTGTGGAAGATTGGGTATGGTGCATCTGTTCCTGTTTTGACATTAGTATGCTTTCATTATCCTTAATATTCAGTGAGCCAGCACAAAATTCAGATACTGTCCAAAAGTCTTTTAAACCTTATTTCAAATATTTCAGATCAGAGGTACCAAACTCAGTGGGATATAGTGTCCAGACCCTTGAGGTGACACCTGTCGACTTGCCACACCTTCACCTGTGAGGTAGGCCCCGAGAGAGGTCCTTCTGAAAGCAGAATTACTGCATCATTGAGTGCTTTGCTGTGCTTTTTCCTCCTGCATCTCGGCAAGGTCAATTTGTAGCAAATTACTAGAATGCTAATTCACTTAAGAGAACTTACTGGAGGGAAAGGTGATTTTCACTTACAAAATCTCCAAGTTGGTTTTTATCCTTTCACATGATCACACCCGTGTGCTCAGAAGCACTAAGACAGGTACATCCAGAGCTAGCAATGAGGAAATGATGTGGGTTTGCTTTCATGCCCTTTAGAAGCGGATGCTGTTTGGGATCTTTTGCCTCAGTATGTCAACTAAGCCCTCATAAGTCTTGCTTTCCTTATCTGGTTATTTTATGGCTCCAGTCCTGTTCTTCATCTTCTTGTCACCTTATCTTAAGGTCAGTTTGTTCCTCCTCTTCCTTTGAATGAAATCACACACATAAAGCTATTAATCTTACTTCTCCTTGTAAACTTTGTTCTACCGTTTCATCTGTGGCTTTCATACAGACATTTCAATTCATAATTAACTCATATTGATCTTAATATTTCTGTTACAAATGTCTACAAACCCGCTCGGTTGCAGTATTGCACTAATGCTGCTATGTCCCGTCCAGGACTGCAGCCAGCTGCTGGTTGGAGTGTGTCACCCCACCGCCTCGTGCCAATGTGACCCGACGGCCCCCGGCTGGGGAAGGGACCATGCAATACAGCTCTGCACGGCCACAAATTTCACTCCAGAAAAGACATCCTCAGCAAACTACCAGACACTCGTCAGTAGGAAGCGAGGAGCATTTCCACGATCCTTGGATGTCTTGTATTATCTCTTTTCTTTCATTCCCAATTGATTTAATATAGAAGACTGTGTAAGACTGATTTGTCGTTTTTGGAACATCCTTCAGGAAGAGGTCTATGTACAGGATATAGGCCTGACATACAGGATTTCGGTAGGGAAATTACCCTGTTAAATGCAAGGTAAACAAAAGGTCATATAAAACCACACCTGGATTCAGATGGCTGAGAAAAGCACTGAAATTCAGTGATTAATTCGCAGCTGCAACTGAACAAAGGCTCATAAAAATGCATCATGTTGGAACCAGTAAGTGAAATGCTGCATTTGGTCGTATACTCTTACTCAGTTCTTAAGCCAAACCTGGCTAAAAGAATAAGGACAATAAAAAATAACATACTTTCTTTAAAGTAACATACAATCTTTAAAAGATTCTTTAAAACATCTTTAAAAGATAGCACTGAGGCAATCAAACTGGAAACAGAGAAGTCCCTATCAAGAAGGCTGTGCTTCGTACCACTGCCACAGCTTTACCACGAGTGTCAGGGATCAGTGGGCAAGCATGAATTTTCCTGCTGTCCTCGGTGTAGGTACACAATAGACTGGAAAGCCCTTTGGCCTGCTAGTTATATATTTACTTACTCCATCACTTCAAATGACACTCATTTGAGAACAGCTCTGAGAAGAAATAAAAACAATGCATGTATCGCATCCCTTTAATTCTTTGTCAGGTTGTCAAAACTGAACTTTTACTTACCCCTGAGAGTGCACACCACAGAAGAAAGATAATTTTGTCCTCAAAGTGCCAGCATTTTACAAAAAATAAAATTCCCAGCCTCTGGGGAAGAACATCAAGAATACCCTTCAGTGCTTATTTGTAGCTTCTCAGACATTTTCTCTCCCAACGATAGGTCAGCTCTCTGGAGAGGAGATCGTCTGAGGGTTTAAAGCAGTGTACTGGGAATCAGATGCTTTGGTTTGATTTCCAGCACAGCCACAGACTCCTTGCAAGGCACCAAGTAGAAGCAGAGCTGAGCAGCAGCACTTTCATACTGAAAATCTGTGTGAGACGACCTTCCCCACACTCCTTATCCCATCACCCCAACCTATAGCATGGCCATGTGTGCCACTGTGAGGGTGAGCAGCCTTTCCCCTGCCTCCAAGCAGGACAGGTGACAATGCTGTGGGAGTGCACAGGTGTCCCAACGTGGGGTACAGGACAGAAGTGAGATGAAGCCCTGATTCAGCCCTGTCCCCCTGTTGGGTTGTACCCCAATGTGACTGTGGAGCAGACAAAAGTCCTTGGTGGGAGACCAGTGTTGATGGGGAGACCTTCAGCTGTGGCTGTGGGCCATGTGGCTGTGCTGCTCCAGTCTCTGGGAAATGCCATCATGGCTACCTAAACCTGCTGGGGAAAGGGACTGCCATGAGCCTGGCAGGGACAAGGTGAGTTCAAGAGGGAGAGAAGCAGAACGCTGCCTGCAGTGGTCAGTCCTGCCAAAAGGCCTTGAGCATACAGAAAATTCCCAGACCAACATGAGCTAAGAGCACACTCTCACTGGGAACAAGCAGAAATTGGGAACTGGTCTACATTAGGAAGAGTGGTCTGTAGATCAAGCTCTGCTTGCTGCAGGTAGGGCCACAGCTGGAATCGTGTCCCATTTTGGGCCCCCTGCTCAAGAAGGACGTGGAGGAACTGGAGAGGGTTTGGGGGCAGGCTGCCAAGGTACTCAGTGGTGTGAGGAGATGCTGAGGGAGTGGATTTATTTCTTCTGGCAAAGAGGAGCCACAGGGTGCTCCAGTAACATCCTGGCATCCTTGAAAGGGTGGTTGCAGAGAGGTTGAAACCCAGCTCATCTCAGGATTGCCACACTCCCAGCAGAGGAGTAACAGCCATGAACTGCGCTGGGACAACCTGCCCAGAGATGTGGCAGATACCCATCCTGGGAGCCTAAGGTGCTGCTATGTACAGCCATGGCTTTAATGGGTTAGTATTGCTCTCCAGAGGTATACAAGCTGCTTGAAACCAATATAGCATAGACGGAGAAGCCAGGAGCACTAAGGCTGGCTCCTTGGACATAGCCTGCTGCAAGGAGGAGCTGTGTGCTGGCCGTCTCTAGTCTTTGGGGTCATGCAGAAGTGTCAGAGCTGGTGTTATTTCTGTCTCACATGTTTCTTCTCCCACTATTAAAGCGACAGAATTGCAGCCATTTCCTTTTGTGACAGAGCGTTTGTGATTTCTCATCCTTTCACTGCTGTCGCCTCATTGCACAGAACACTGAGACAGGCAGTGCAGGCCGACAAGGCTGCCTACGAGAGACGGCAGAGCTGGCTCTGTCTTATGACCGAGCTTCCTTCTTTGTGCAAATGCTTTCACTGAAAAGCACTGAAATGAAGAGATGAAACCGTCCTGATGACAAACACAGTTACACAAAAGATCAAAGGTAAATTAATTGAAGGAGTGCTTGCATGGCTTAATTCTTATAATTGGTGACTCTAATACACACAGAATTCTGTAATTTACAGGACAGATAAGCATACAGATCATTGTATTATGCTTTGAAAATATTTCTGTAATATGGTGAAAGTATTCTGTCATGCTTAATACATGACTGCAAGACAGAAAAGAACTTCAAGTTAAGAAGATTAGTAAAAAGACAAAGAATGAACAGTTTCAAATGCTCTTCATTTCAGATTAATTCAATTTTGAAAAATGAGTACCCTCTTTCTGTTGTGTAATACCTACAAATTACAGAGTCTGAAGAAAGAGCATTTTAAAATATTTATGTTTTATAACTGATTAATCCAAATGTTTGGCATATGTTATCACAGTGTTTCTGCTAATTAGCAATATGTTGGTTTGCTTTGGCTTTTTCAGTGAAATGAAAGCAGGCATCTGAACTTGAGGATTCATACCAGCTAAAACACCAGCTACGTTATCTTGCAGTTATGTTAGAGGAAAATTTCCAAACCTGCTGGAAACTATACTCCCAGATCAAACTGGAGAGATCTTCATAAAGTAAAAAGCAACCAGACCAATAAGATGTGGTTAGTCATAAACCACTAAAATTAAAGGAGAATATTAATAAATAAATGGTTTATATTCTTGTCTTAACAAATTATTCTATGATAAATCTCTATCATCAGAAAATCATGCTTTAAAATGTAACATTAAAAGAGTCATGATTAGGGAAAAAAAAAGGTTAAAGTCAAAATATGTGTAGATATATTGACTCATTTTTGGTCAGCTCTTAATGTGAGAAAGTGGTGGTCATATCATAGTGCCAGGTCAAGCACAGAGCTGGTTTTTGAACCAGAAAAATTGTTATTCTCCCATGAAACACCAGACATTAAGAGACAGGTTTACTGCAGCTGTATTTCCCAGCTCCTGTTAACAAGCTCACTGAAAGGACTCTCAGCTACCACATGTGCTATAAAAAAACCCCAAAATAACAAACAAACAACAACAACAGAAAGAAACTTCTATTAGTTCTCATCTCCGAGACATTTTTCTGCTTGATACACCTATCCCTCCAACAGCTTCTCATTGCTGAGGAAGGCCAGCCCCCGTTTTTGGAAATGTTCCCATCCCAGCTAGCAGCATGTGGAAAGGGATTTTAACCGTTTGTCTCCCAAGAGAGACCCAGATTCCCTCCAGGCCCACACAAAGACAAGGAAGGATGGGTACCTACATTGGTGGTCTGAAAGACCTCTCTTGAAGGTGCTCCAGCATAATCCCAGGGTGAGGAGACATCCTTACTGGTTGTTTACCCGGATCCTGCCAACCTGGAGCTGGAGGACTGCAGGAAAGCATAGATCCTATGCCCTGCTGTCAGCCCAGCAGTGGTGCAGGTAACCCCTGCTCGTACCCTCCTCCTGGGTCCATGGGGAAGGATGCCAAGCACTCTGCAAGTGTCCCAGTGAGTCTCTGCACTCCCTTGTATCCTTGCCTTCAGGAAGATTTTAAAATTGTAATGGAAAGATACACTCAGAAACTCAATTTTGTTGGTACATGCAGAATTAACACTGTCAAACCAGAGTGTCTTCCCAGCAGGAGCTGGAGTGTGCTGAGGGGGCTCCTGGGGTAACTTGTTCATGCTACGCTGGGGAAATATACCTGGGAAAACAGAATCACCCCTGGCCTCCCCACACAGACCACAGGGTGCACGGACTTGGAGGAACACGAAGTTTGTTTCTTTATTTTACATGAACCTGACACCTTCTGTGGTAAAAGGACACATTTGATCAAAGAGATCAGATCTGGTTTTTCCATTAAACCACTACATTTCTTTCACTTTTCATTTAAACACTTGTGAGGGAAGGTTGTTGACCAGAATCGTTGCTTCCCTTTTCCTTACAGTGCTTCTGCTCATGTTGAAGTCATTGACGGCATCAGGTGCAAATTGTTTTACACTGGTTATATTCTCAAAGTTTTTATAATTGTGCAGTTTCTTAGGAAAGCAGGACTTCACGTGCTGTACGCGGCAGAGATACCTAACATGCCACTCTTGCTTTCCTTATTGCTTTTTTCTCCACACAATATTACCAAGAATTTTAGGCATTATCCTTGCATTTTTTCTCCAGTCCTAATTCTCTGTGTAATAGGATATATCTTTCTATGTTGTACATTGACCCTTAGGATTGTATTATCTGAGTATCTCGAGAGTTCTGCCTAATTAAGGATTTTCTCGCAAATCCACCTTTAAGCACAAAGGACATGAAACCTGAAAAGGTTCAGCGTGCACAGATGGGACACATGGAGAGATTAGATGTAGAGATCGTTCCCTCTTTGTAAGGCCAGAGATGTCATCTTGGTGTGAGGAGGTAAATTGATCTCTAGGCTCATTTTTGGTTTTGGTCTTTCTTGTGACATGACTAACAAAGGCACCCAGGTGGCAGAACCTTTGCAATATGAGCCACCCTTTGTTAGCTATTGGGATAACATCATCAGCTCCATTCAAATTAATATGATGCTATTAGATGGTAACATTTTGTAGTTGCCCTGAAATAAAGTAAAATCCTGAACTAGTAACGTGGAGGTCTCTACTGAGATCTGACAATAAAACCAATAGCACCTGTAGACAGCTATCTGCAGTACGGGTGTACCAATTTAAGGTAGTTGTCTACCTGCCATTACAATCAATGAATAAAGAGTCTTCTGGTCCATATATCAGTAGAGATAAGGGCAGTATTCTGATCAGATGTTGACATCCTCCATAGGATGACTCCCTGAACTCCAAAAACCTAGCTCTGCCTCGGCTACAAAAAACTCTTGTTCAGATGGACACACCCACACTGTAGGTACATTCACGCAGATGAATTCCACTTTTGCGTCCTCCAGCTTTGAGTGCCTATATTGAGGCACTTGGGTCATAAATTTGGGAAGAAATGAGAATCTGTTGTTTCGTTACACTATGCCTCACACCGTGATCTCTGTGAGACAGAGGAGCAAATGTTAATGATAAATCTTATGTTGAAAGAGCAAGTCAAACTGGGATTCTTCATGGTGCTTTGGATCATCTCATCGCCAGTACAGCATATTTAAAATACAGCTTTTCAGGGGAATTGCCATAATAGATGCAAAAAACCCAGAAAAGAGAACAAAGGCAGAGCTCTCTCCTCATTTTCACAGCTTCTGTTTAATTTAATAACATGTTGGTAACTGATAAGATTCAAACCTATCAATTTAATAAAGAACATCTATAACCATATATCAGAACTTAGGATTCTTAAGCCTCTGAACACCAGCTTCACGCTGAACTAGTTTATCAGAGATACATAACTTAATCCCTGCTCATTTCTTTTTAAAAAGACAAGTACAATTTGGTTTGGGAAATGAGATTATGTATAGAAACACAAATGTATCTTTTCCTTTTGTTTATTAATTACCGCATATAATTCTTTATTGCCCTGACACCTCTCACAGTGTTTGGGGTTCTGGAGGTAATGGGACTCAGGACGGCCTGAAATCCACATGAATGCCCAAGTGTTTTACTGAACTCAGTCCTTACCTCTAGTGTCTCGTATAACACTTGGAAGCCCTCCGTTGCTCCCATGGTAACACTGAAATGCCTCACATTTAGAAAATATTATGGTAACTATTTAATAATGTTTGCTCCTTCTCTGGAAAAGAATTACTTAGATTAAGTGTGTGGCAAATTAGTTTTTCTTGTGTTTCTGATCTCAGCCAATGATCGAGTGAGTCGTTTTCAGTGGTTTCCTCTGAGGTGACCGACACCTGCAGTATTTCAGAGGACGCATTTGTCTGTGGCCAGCCCAGTTTTCAGATGTCGACCGCATAACTTTGCCTGTTTTATAGTGAGCCAGGAGAGAGCATTTGCTGTCCAACTCTTTGTTACTTTTGACGCTATTTTGTACAGTTACTTTTCTTACTTAGAAAAACATTTGAGCAGTGCCTAAGCGAGTTTCTCCTTTTGATAGGAATGCTACAACATTAAATGCCTCCTAATCCCTCAGGTGCTTCATCCACTGCTCCTCACTTCCACAACATCTTCAACAAAAAGCTTTCTAAAATACTAGGAAGACTGTTGCCTTTTAGCTTGAAGATTTAGCCATCTATTATGACATTTAGCCTGACTTTATCACCTCTTTCCAAAAAGGGGATTGGTATTCAGGCTTCTTCCTTTCTCCTCCCTGAAAGCTCTGTGGCTGCCCACATTTCCCACAGGACTTGTTTGCATTGTGGGGGCCAAGACCCTACAAGTCACATGTGGAATTCTTAACTTGACGAGATTGTTGTCCTTTTTTAGACACGGCCGTGTAGCTAGCCATCTCAGCAGAGATACTTACAGGATTTGTAAGGAGCTTCATGTAGTTACAGTTCCAGGAGACAACGGGCTCCTTTTCTAAATATAGAAAACATACCTTAAAATTGCAAAGTGCAAAGCATCTTGGTACTTTCAAATCATCTTTGGGCTAAGACATGTTTTATTTGCTCTCTGAGTCACCAGTTCATCTCTCTCCCAATATTCACTGTGGGTTTTTTATTTGATAGGATCCACATTCCTTCCTCCAAAAGGAGTTTAAAATTAATGCATTTTAATGACAACCCTGTTTGCTGCTGCTCCCATGTTCCCTATCCCCATTCTTGCTGCAGCCATCATTACCAGGGACAGGAGAGACTGTGGTAGGAGCAAACACAGCAGTAGTGGTGGAAGAGGCCAGGGCAGCCACTGTGCCAGGCTCTGATTACCTATTCCTTATCTTCCGGAACGGGCTTCATGCCATGAAGAGCCAAGTGGTTCATCATGCCAGTTTTGTCATGTTTTGCTTCAAAGGCGTAAAAGCTGATGGGCCACCTACAGCCTGCATTGCCAGTGCTTTGCTGGAAAACGAATATTGAACTCATACATAGCACTTCTTATCCATGTGTCCTATAAAAGGAAGATAAACATCATTACCCTGACCTAGAGATGGATAACTCAGGCACCATTAAATTAACTTGACCAGCACTGGATATGTGGCCACTGTCACTTGGAGGTACAATCCAGACCTCCCAGTGTCCTGCCGGTGCCTGAGCCTTTGTAAGAGGGAATACACAACAGTGAACCTGGGTCAGCAGTGGCTCCCTACCTGCACCTGCTGGCTGGGCTAGAGAGGAACGAGACAGGTGGATACAAAGAGGAACAGCAATGGCAGGATGGCTTCTGCAGTAATCTTTTGTCCATATGATGTCATTGCCCAGCATATTCATGCCCTGCAGGAGTAATCTTTCCTAGCCCGGTTCTAAGGCTCAGTGATTGGGTTGGGTTTTTTTCTGAGTTAGACTGAAAATTCATTGGTTCAAGGGTCACATCTGGAATGATTCATGTCAAATAGGACAACACAGAAGAAACATATCCTAATAAGTCATTCATAAGTCAAAATGGGATCCAAATCATGGCGGTTCTTTTTCTTAAGTTCTGTAGGGCTGTATTTTTTGAGCAGTGTCAGAAGTAAAGCTCTTAAGTCTGGTTAAGCAGGTCTCACAGGCCTACCACATCTGAGCAGGAAAAATAAAATGTTATAGTCCTAAGTATATAAAATACTGCCATGGAAGGAGGACTGTGATTTCAATAGCACTTTATCCTATTGCAGAGTAGGAGCACAATCAATTTAACAATAGACAGTCATGAAATGGTAGTCCTTATTTCTGCAATCAGAGAACATTAAATCTTAGTTCCTGCTTACGCAATTGTTAATAGTGTTAGCACGTTACAGAAACCCATAATGAACCACAGTGGTTCAAAACTGTTCTTGGGAATGGCTTAATTCGTCATGAAATGGAAGGGAAGGCACTCTTGCATTTACTTCATCAGTATAAGGAAAAAACCTAAGCCAATGATGAGGTGGGAAATTTGTACATGACCTTCCATTGATCCTGACAATTTTTTCTGAAAACCATCCTTTGCTTGCAGAGCACTGAGAAAGTGCAACATCCCTAATCCTCCCCTCCTACCCACCCCCCTGAAAAAAAAATATTGGAAATGTGCAAAATATTGGAAATGTACAAAAGATTCTTCTAATCTTCTTTGATTAGAAGAAAGTCCACCTGTATCCAACAACTTCTTAGTCCACCTGCAACTAGAGAGACTTGCCAGTCTTTGCCCTCCTGATGCTGCCTCACAGCCTTGCTTCTTTGAAACTGAGGAACCCAATGGACTGTGTCAGGAATTCAGCTAAAAATATCCTTATGAAGACCTAAGGCTAATTTACATGTAAACTGTTACTCCAAGCAAGTTTATACTAAGACATGGCAAATTACTGAGCAGTTGTACCCAAACAGCAATACAGTATTAATCCATTAATACAGTACCGATCCAAGACTTTCTGCAGGACTAGTCCCGGGAGAGGCAGACCCATGCTGGCTGGCTCTAACGAAGCTCAGCAGGGACTAGTTGTGATTGTTGTTTGCTTGCTTTTTACATACCTGCACGAACCATTCTGCGTGACTTACATTACCGTCGCTAGTTCCCTGCCTTTTCAAGACTAGTTGAACCTACTGTAGTGTGAGGGACTGTTACCTGAACCAGCCAGGACTGCTCCGTGTGGACCAGCTGTGATCTATTCCCGGACCTTGAAACCTGTCCATTTATATACCCTATACTTCCTTTAACCAAGTAGCAAGTGCTACATTTTCCAGTAAAGCTTACTCCTAAAGAAAAACACAGAAAACTACCTTGTAACAATAACTAAAGCTCCAAACTAGTGTTTAAGCACATTAACTCCTTTCTGCCTCCCCAGTCTTCCAATATCTGGTTCAGAAGGGACTGTACAACTGAAACTCGTGCAGACACTTTTTAGAAGAGGACATCGTATTTAATTAGTCCTTTCTGTGGGTGGGGAACTCTGTCTAGGGCAACTCTGTTCGAGCTTCTCCTACGCAGCAAGTAACTCTGTATTTCAGCAATAGTTCTTCTGTAAGATCTAGCTTCACTTCCCAAGGCCGGTCACCGGTACATGCCCTGGGATGACATCTAGCTGTGCGGCTCCTTTACTTCTGCCCTGGTTTCCATCTGCATGAATCGGAAAGGAGCACACGTGCACTTCACTAAGGTCCTTCAATCTGGACAATTTGGAACTGGCCGTAAGATTTGCTGCGGGCAAAACCTTTCCCTTTGCAGGACTGAGCACACAGGAACTTGTGTGTTCTTGTAGACTTTGGTCTTGATAGGGTAATACAGAAAAAGCAACCCTTCTTTTTTCTGAGTCAACAGAATGCTACAACTTTAAAAATAAATGAATGAAAAACAGATTTTTGGAAACTTTTGTTTCTTATTTGAAAGAATAAAATTCTTTCCATCTTCTGGATCATCACATGTGCTTCACTTCTGCCACCTAATTGTCTTTAAAATGCTGCAATTTCAGAAACGCCAGCACAAGCAACAGAGTGCTGGCTCATCCATTCAATTGTGTTTTACGTTAGAAGCTAAACATTTTGTTCCCCTGAATTAAAGCAAAAATATCAAAATAACCCCTCTAGAATGTGAGTAAGTGCTGTATTACATGTTTTAACAATCTTAGCAGTATATAGTGGAAAGCCAACTCCACGTTCATTCTTTGCACGTGTCCTTCATGCACTATGTGTAACAGAAAAACATTTTAGTTTTGTTCACTCCTTAAAGCTTTTCATGAAAACAACTCATTAAAATTAATGAAGAAATTTTACATTTTGTAAAATGTGTAGAGTATCACCAAACATGTTTCTGGCCCTGCAAAATCTAGTCAAGCGAAAGAAACAAAATGCTTCTGATCAATTAAATTTACAGGTTTATTATAGCAACTTTCCATGTTTTAATTGTGCAATGCTTTCCCAATTTCTTGTTTCCTTCTGTTTTTGTTACTGTGCCCTCGTGATAACCCAAGCAGCTGTTAAAAAACCCTGCATCTCCACAGATGAACAATTAAAAAATATGGGCTGTTTCTTCCGATGTTACAATTATGTGAAAAAGTAAAACTCAGTATTTACAAAAAATGCCTGGAATCCAAATACTGCTAAATACTGTTATCAATTTAATTACAGAAGCTGTAGAACACTCATAGGATACATTTACACTGACAAGCCCCAAGTGTAAGCCTAGATTTTGTAACATATTTGGAAGAAAGTGACAATTATAATTTTGAGTCTGTTTACTTTTTTTTAATGTATTGGTCATTACACCCAGCTTAGTTTTATAATCAACATTATTCTACATTTGGTTTTTTGTCATCTTCTCTGTTTGAATATAAAGTGTAATAGAAAAATAATTCAGTTCCGCAAACATGAAAATTCTGTTAGTACAGCTGATTGCTTTTTAATATATATTTTATGTACAAAGAAAGTAGTAACACAAATAGAAAACTAGGCAAAGGACAGTGTACTCAACTTGAAACATTTGCAATTTCAGTAATTGTGAATTACCTACTTGCGAAATATATGCAGTACATATAATGTGCACAAATACACACACAGCACCACGGCATGCATTTTTTTGGACTAGAATATAACTTTAGGTTCACAAAACATTCACGCATAACTGGTGAGAGCTGTAGTCACCGCTGTGTATTAAAGGTGGTCAAAAAGATGATCTGCTACATATAAGCCATTACACCATGCTGTCCTTTGGATTCTAGTGTTTTGGACAAGAACAACAAAACATTAGACGAGAGTGCTCTCCGGAAGAGCAGAAAATGATAACACAAAATGTAGAGAGAAGACCTAAGATTTTCTTTAGTGACAACAAAACCCAAACATTTTTTTGGAGCTATATGCTTTCCTGTTCTTTGCCTGGAATAGTCAGTGATACGTCTGGGAGCTCCTAGAGTGGACGCCAGGTTGAATATGGTCTCATCTGGCATCAAGCTCTATTAATTTCTGCTACCAGTATTGCAAGAGGCACAAGCCCGGCACCATCCTCAGTGAAAGCCACAGTTGTGACCCCATTTATTTTTTTTTGTCCTCAAGCAATTAGGAAAGTAATCATCTCATTTGGATGGTTTTGGTGGCAAAACAAGAAACCTGCTGCTGAGATTCCTCCTTGCAAAGGAGGATGCACGTTATGCAGCCGTGCACGTGTCCCACTGCTCTAGAGAGCCAGCTGGGACTACATCAGAAGTCCTGCACGGTGCCAAGCGGACGCCCGGATTTCAGGACCCAGAGAGCTCAGGAGCAGACAGGTAACTGTACTTCTCAAGGAGATCCTCAGGACTTTAAAACCACAGGAAAACTCACTCAAGGAGTTTCAAAACTCAATCTCCAGCTAAAAGGCAGACTCCACGGAAAGACATAACAAGATTATTTACAAGCTGCAGGAACTACTTGACTCAGCATGCATTGTAGTGAAAACAAGCACACCTTGAACACTTTATAATTAGTAAATGTGTTCTGATGACTTTTTATTGCAGCTTACTGCCAATTTCAAAGCCTATATTTTCATGATCTGACAAAAAAAAAAAAAACAAAAACCAAAGCCCAATCCAAAACCAAAACCAGCAACATTGACAATTTTCATACGTTCCCAGAAGATTTCTAAGTTTGATTCTCATATCCGTGTCTTGGAATATACGGATTCTTCAGCTCTTACCAAACGGCCACATTCTCCTGAATTTATGGGTCTATCCGCTTGACAACCAAACGTGGCTTAATCCTAGCTGTCTCCGTGAAGAAAAAAGAAAAAGATGCAATTTTTACCAATACAGCAAGTGGTTCTGGTAGTCACGGTGAGTTTTCTTGGTGTATCTGTAACAGTGCTGAGCTAGTCATAGCTTATCATACTTATTTATCAAGGTGTTTTTAAAAATTAGTTTAAATCAAGGTAGGTGCAACAACACACACACACACACACAAAAAATGCTGTATAACTTCCATCAATATGAAGGGAAGAGGAAATGTCACCCTAAAAATAAAACCCCGCAATACACATACAGACACTGACAGCACTGAAGGATTTGCCTTCACAAGTGCTGTTAAATTTCATTAAATGGGAATTGCTAGAACTTTACAAGGTAAAGCAATATGATCAATTAAATTCCCGATAACTCAGAGCCTCTCTAACCATGTTCCTTATCTGGACAGTCAGGACTTTCTCCCAGCTCTTTTCTTTTTGTGTTTACAACTAAATTCTGATCTGGCTCTTAACGTCATCTTTTCCTTTGACTTCATTGAACAATCACGAGAAGCTTTAGGCATTAACGCTACAGAGTGGAGTTACCCCAACACATACCAACTCCACTGTTTTTACTGCTCTTGAACGACAAGCAAACAATGCACTTAGTATTTTAGAAACAACAAAAAAAATTAAAATAATAAATTCTACTTAGAAAAATAATTGCTTTATTGTTGTCACGCCCTCCTGATCCGTTGCTCGAGTCCTAAATACCTGTAATAAAATAATTGGCATGCTGCAGAATAGCAGCAACACGGCACGTTTTTTCTTATGGCCATCTTAGTCATTCCTTGTTACCATGACTAGTGCCTTGGACCAGCGTAAAGTGCTATGCCGTAACCTTCCCAAGCGCTGTTAGGGGGCTGCAAGCCCTGCCTGCCCCAGGGCCAGTCTCAGGTGGGAATGGGGATGAAGCTGGTCGATTTGGAGTGGGGCGACTCTCTCCAGGTGTTCAAGCTGTGGGTTGGGCTTCTGTTGTTGGTAAAAGAAGTCTGTCGCCTGCTGTTGCTGTTTGAATCTTCTTTACTCAGCGTTTGCTTTATTTTTTGGCAGCAAGGGAAGCTCTGTATGCAGTCTTGCAGGAGGTGCCCGCTGAAGAACATGTAGATCCACGGGTTACAGCAACTATTCAGACTGGCCAACAGAGCTGTGACGGTAGTCGCAGTGTTTTCAGAATCTGAGGAGGGGGGAAGAAAGCAGTTTAATCATCAAAAGAACATTTGCACTGTTCAGTCAATTGCTGCATTAACTATTGGATTTATTTTTTTTTCAGTTACTGAATAATTCTAAAGTTGAGCAGCAGCATTTGAAAGGAATAATGAGAACATAATGAGGAAAGTTCTTACGTGTGTAAGGCTGCCATTGAAGTCAATGGGAATTTGTCTGAACAGACTTCAAAAAGCTGTGACAGAAGAAGTTATGGGGCAACCCATCCAAAGTAATTCTTTAGTCCCATTTCCACTGATGTTTATCCATGTGTTGATAAGCTTATGCTTTAAATACTGAACGGTTTTTATTCAGACTTTTGTTTTAAAAATTGGTTACGCTGGGAGGCAATGGCAAAATGCCCACTGATTTCCCACTGCTTTCAATAATACTGAATTTTGCTGTACACATTTGCATGCTGAAAAGTGTTGAATGCTCAAGTAACTACTGGCTTGTGAATCAAATCTGGATTTTGGAGGTTGAACAAATTTTACTTAAGGAAAAAATGGAAGTTAGCGCTATGCCATAAAGCAGTTATTGTCTTCTACCTTCAGTAACTAGTTAAATTCAAATATATATTTAGTCTAATCAATTATTAGTGAGCTTTCTTTGTAAATATTGCATCTCCAAAGAAGTATAATTTCTGTGTTCTGCAGTTCTGTAAAATTTAAAGAATCTCTTCAAACAAACAAATAGCCATCTGTTCAATTAGGTTTGCGTTTCTTCTGAAGTAAAAAAAAATAATCTATTTGTCCACTGCAAGCCTTTATTTCTCTGTAGGGACCTGCATTTTAGGCTTAACTTTAGTCCCATATTAGGGGCAATCAATGATCTCACTACAATAAGTGAATATTTGGGCACATTAAAAAAAATCAAGAAATTATGAATTCCGACTTTTTTACTTGCTGCTTTCTCATAATGAGGAAACGGGGTATATGTTACTATGTTGCCTGTCATTCCCTGTGTAACAACTTTTAAACTCATCAGTTGTTTTAGCCAGATTTAACAGCGGGACAGGTATCTCCATCTAAATTGCCACTGTTTCATGAGAACTGGTGCCTGACTAAAAGAGCTACTCAGAGATGACTGCCCTGTTGAGAGGAAGGGTTCAGGGGGTGCTCAGCCCCGTTATGAGGCAGCAGGGAATGCACATGCAAGGCAGTTACAGGAAAAAAGTAAGTTCCCTGCTCATATAATTGCTCCTGACATATATGTGTGTGTGCTTGATAATAACACAAAAGGTTTCTAAAGTTTTATTAATCGGCAGCTTCCAATGGAAGAAAATGTTGCTGGCGAGGTGTCTAGAGCACAAGTCTTACGAGGAGCGGCTGAGGGAACTGGGGTTGTTTAGCCTGGAAAAAAAGGAGGCTGAGGGGAGACCTTATCGCTCTCTACAACTACCTGAAAGGAGCTCGTAGGGAGGTGGGGGTCGGTCTCTTCCAAATAACAAGTGATAGGATGAGAAGAAACGGCCTCAAGTTGCGTCAGAGGAGGTTTAGACTGGATATTAGGAAAAATTTCTTCACCGAAAGGGTTATCAAGCATTGGAACAGGCTGCCCAGGGAAGTGGTGGAATCACCATCCCTGGAGGTATTTTAAAAGATGTGCAGATGTGGTGCTTAGGGCCATGGTTTGGTGGTGGTTTTGGCAGTGTTAAGTTAACGGTTGGATTCGATGATCTTAAAGGTCCCTTCCAACCTTGACGATTCTATGATTCTATGGTTGAAATTACCACAGCAAATATTTCAGTTCCCACCCGCTAATTTTGCAGCGGCTGCCGCTCCTTTCCGGGGGCCCAGCTGTCACCAGCAACCGCTCCGCTCCCGCTGCTCCCGGGACAGGTCGAGCCGAGCGCCGCCGCCTCCGCCCCGCAGCTCCCCGGGCCGGGGCCGCCCCATCGGGGACTGCGGCGGGGCGGCCCCGAGGGCGGCGGCGGCCCCAGGGCTTGCTCACCTCGCCGCACAACGGCGCCTGCGGGGCGGAGGGCTTTTTTTTAGCCGCTATTTCTTCCCCGGGGGAGAGAGGGGCTCGTTCGGCGAGACGGGCGCGCCCCGGTCCCGCTCTCGGCTTCCGCGTCCCATCTCCCCCCCACGCTCGGCTCCGGGCTGCGCACCGCCCCGGGAAAACCGGCTGCGCCCCCGGAGGACCCCAACGAGTGCCGGTGCGGCCGGGGGGCAAAGCGGCGCCGTGCCCTCCCGGTGCCCGCCGGGTCCCCCCCTCCCCGTCACCTACCGACCCAGGGGAAGCGCTGGTCCCAGACGGACCACATCTGGATGGTGAAGAAGGGCGCCCAGCAGACGACGTACGCCGAGACGATGACGAAGGTCATCTTGACGGTGCGGATCTTGGCGCGGGAGATGGTCTTGACGCTGCTGACACAGGGGGCGAGCAGCAGCCCCCGCCGCCCGC